>SZYD01000775.1:0-57234 GCA_009363875.1 Mikania micrantha | reverse complement strand
TGCAATTTTTTATTTATTTATTTTTGAAATGCTTTCTTTGAAAATTCTTCCAATATAGTCATACCTTGTAAATTTCTTTTTCCTTTCAATCTCAATTTATTAACATCTGTTTCTTTTTATTTTATTTGCTTTTAAAGCTCACATATAATTCCCATCATTATCTTTGTTGCTTAAAGTTTGCCCTCCTTCATCATATATACTCTCTTTAATTCTATCTAAAAAAATAAAAATAATTAAAAATTGAATAAAATATAAAAATTAAATAAAAAAAATCTTTCTCTCTTTCTTTCTCACACCCTCTAAAGTAAGATAGCAGTTGAAACATTTGAAGAGAGAGTGAGACTGTTTATATGGTCTTGAAAGAGAAAGAAATCCAGACCCACATCACATCCCCTTAGATTCTTCTTCATATCTATAAGTTTAGAGAGAGAATCAAGATTATCTCTCTCTCATCTCATGTGATCATGGATGGTGGTGATGATCATTTCCATCATCGTCCCAACTTCCCTTTTCAATTACTCGAGAAAAAAGACGATGAAGCCTGCTCCTCAGGCGCAGGCTTCTCGTCTCGCTCTATCGGGTCGAGACGAATAGCCCCCTCTTTAGATCCAACAACAGTTTCAAGCCTCCAATGATAACCACAAGTGCAACCACTACTGCCACCACCACCTCAACAGAACTGTCTAAAAAGTTAGCACCCAAACGAACTTCCACCAAAGACCGCCCACACGAAGGTCGATGGCCGGGGCCGTCGCATCCGTATGCCCGCGCTATGTGCAGCGCGGGTCTTTCAGCTGACCCGCGAGCTTGGTCATAAAACCGATGGTGAAACCATCGAGTGGCTGCTTCAACAAGCTGAACCAGCCGTGATTGCAGCTACCGGCACCGGTACTATCCCGGCTAACTTCACTTCACTCAACATCTCACTCCGGAGCTCCGGGTCCACTATGCAGGTCCCTTCTCAGCTCCGATCGGGTTATTTTCAACCCGAATTTTGCTCTCCAGCAAAACCGGAATCTTTTCCCGGGAATTGGGTTATCCTCGTCGGAAAAACAGTCCGTCAAACCTTTTGAATTTCGGGTCTCAACGAGCCTGCACCAGATATTGCAAACGAAACAAGAAAATCGGGACAATTCGGTTGAGATGGCAGACGGAAGAGGGTATTGGAAGAAAACGTAGGGTTCCGGCGGAGGCGCCGGAGTTACCATCACCACAATTAGGGAGTTATCTGCTACATCATCAAGCTCTGCTTCCATGGCAGCAAATCACGGGTCAGTACCGGCTAACTTTGGGATGTTGCGAATTCGAATCAACATCAGGGAATGAGTGGTGACCCGATTTGGACTTTTCCGGCGGTCAATAATACGGTTTGTATAGAGGCACAGTCTCTACCGGCTTACATTTTATGAATTTTCCGACACCCGTCGCCCTTTTACCTAGTCAACAATTGTCACTGGGCTTACCGGTACACTGCCCCAGTGCCGGCGCCGGAGGTTTTACGGAAGGGCAATTGAGCATGCTCGCCGGCTTGAATTCTTACCGGCCGATATTTGGTCTCGGTGCATCGGAACAGCAGGCAAGTGGATCTCAGTCTCATCACGGTGGTGGCGGCGGCGGAGATGAACAGCATGATACAACCAGCCACCATTCATGAACGGTTTACCGTTAAATTTAGGTTTGTAAACCACCATAGGTTTGATTTGCATCCAAAATTTTGAAAAAAAAATAATTATGCTGATTTTTTTTCTTTTTGTTTTTTTTTTATTTTTTTTTTGGTTTAAATGTGTGATTATTTATGAGGATCTGCAAAGCATTTGAGAGAGGATTTTTAACAGTGTGTGTTGTTGGTTTTAATGATTACAAGAAAAAGAGAAGGTCCCATTTATTAATTTATTTTCTCTTTTTTTTTGTTTAAAAAAATATGATTTTGTTTTATTTTCCTTTATTTTATTAATTCGACAATATATTGGAAAGCGTGTAAGAAATGGTAACTTCTTGGATCTACCGCGGATGAAATTCCGTGTCAATCTATGATGTTTGAAACTTGAAAGTGATAGCATGGTGAAATATCAAGTGACGTCACTTATTATTATTAAAATACTAAAATACCAATTTAATCCATATTGGCAAATTTTGTCATTTTAGTATAATAGTTTAAATTTTGTTATTTTGGCCATTATGTTTTCTATTTTATTGTTATTTTTGTTCCTGTGGATTGATCAATTTTTTCATTTTAGTCCAAAAGTTTAAATTTAATTGGACTAAAATGACAATAAAATGAAAACCATAATAACCGAAATGGCAATAAAATGAAACCATAATCACTAAAATGGCAAAATTTAAACTACTTGACTAAAATGACAAAAACTCTCAAATCATAGGAACTAAAAATGACATGTTACTCTTATTTAATTAATACTAAATCATTAATATGAGTTTTTATTTTTATAATAGAAAGATATATTTTTTAATAAAATAAAATGATTATTGGACAGGAGAGTGATGTGAAATTTAATTATTATAATAATAATAAAAAAAAATGAAAACGTTATGTGACAATCGTCAATGTGATGTTTGTTGTATGGGAATTATTTATAGTAAAATAAAGATATTTGAATGAGAGTGGGACCCAAAACCTTATCAGTCCAGGTATTGGGGTCAGTTGGTGGGATCCAAAACCTTCAAAAATCAAAGTCACCTTTTATCAGAAGAGGGGAACAAGCTTGATCATTCTTCCTTCTTTATATAATTCTATTCATCGCTGGCATTGCCACTTAACCATTATATTATACCTATATTCTTTTTAGATTATCTTTTTTTAACGACTAATTTGGATCATTAACTGATTACTGGATTATTATTATTATACTACAAGCAGTTCACCAGATCATATCTATCATCAAGTCACCATTTAAAGGAAGCTTAATACAAAAAGAAAGCCCCCTTATGGGATTCGAATCCAGAACCATATAGTTCCGGATTCTTATCCCATCACTAAGATGGTACCGGACTGTAATGTCTTAGGCACTCTTTTAAATTATACACACACATAGGCACTATATTAATACCGCATATTACACATATTGTGTAAAATAATAATAATTAAAATAAAATTTTGAAATTATAAAATGTTTTTCTATTGTTAAATACGATTTAAACAAGGTATAATTTAATACTTTAAGTAATAAAATAATTATTACTTTTAAAAGTTTTTTTCTTAGACATTTTGTTTTAATAATTTTTTTTTTTGAAAATTTCATATTTATATAATTTGATTTTTAATATTAGTATCTTTCTAATGTATCAAGAAATTTTCACCTTTTTTTTCTAAAAATGTATAAAAAGTATATTTAATAGTTAATATTATTATTTATTATGAGATCCTCTTAATATTAAGTAAAGAAGAGAAAATTAATGTAAAAATAATGTAAAATAGTGACATGTGTGTACTAACACACAAAAAATAATAAATAATATACTAACATATATATATGAATGGGAAGTAATTATAACTCACTCTTAATGAGTTAACCCGCATAACTTTGTCAAAATTAAGCCAAATCTTGGATTTTTTTAACATTACTGTAACATATTTTAAACATTTTCTTATTTTATGATTTTATGTAAATTTATCACCGTTTAAGCGATAACAATGTTGTAAGTTTTTTTTTTGTTACAAAGTTATAACTGTTTTAGGCATAAAACTCACAATGACATTATCGCTTAAATGGTGCAGAATTTACACAAACTTATAAAAGAAGAAAGCGTTCAAAATGTGTTACAATGATGTTAAAAAAAATCCAAAATTTGACTTGATCTTGACGGAGTTATATGGGTAAATGTAATAAAGAGGGTTATAATTACTTCCATCTGCTACATACATATGTATTATATATATGGGATGGATCATTTGGTAACTCACTTTAATTGAGAGAACTTTATAACCTAAACTGATTTGTTGTCTAATATAATGAATTTGAAATTAGTAGTCTATATTAATTATGGGAAAAATAAGCGGTTAAGATTTGTTTAAGTGTATTTTAGATATTTTTTTGGTTTACTTGATTTTATCACTGTTGTAAAAATCGGCCTAAGCAGCCCTGCCTAGGTGCTAGGCAGCCCGAAACTGTCTCAATTCTGGCCTAGGCGGTTAAGACGGGGTCTAGTCGGGCTAGGCGGCCTAGTCAGATTTTATTTTTATTTTTCATTTTTTTTTGACTTTTTTCTAGTAAAAAGGGACCAATTTCATGATTATTTAGACATTTTTCAAACAAAAATCCTTAATATGTCTATGAAACATCATATCCAGCCAGTTAACATCGAAATTCATCTCTAAACTTTGAAATCGGTGCTTAAGTTTGAACTTTAAGTATTTTATTTAGGATATTTAAGTTTATTTTTTAAATTATTCGAATTATTATATATATTAAATTATTGATATTGATGTATGTATATAATATATATTTTTAAAATTACGTATACAAATTCGAATCCGCCTAACCCGATTAATCCTAATTATCTCTAGGCAGTACCTCGCCGTCGGACTAACGCATAGCGACTTCTACAAACTTGGATTTTATTTTAAAAATAAAAGTTTACCCCTCAATTTTTTAAACCTTCATAAATTTTATATACATTATTTTTTTTAAAAAAAAAATTACACCATTAAATTTGTCACATTTTTATCTTTAATTCAAGTATAGTTTTGTCAATTTTTTTAAAGTTTTCGTAATTATAATGATGTAACGAGCTGAATTTTTTTCAAAGTGTATAATTGCACTGATGTAACGAGTTGTTACTTATTATTTTTTTACGTTACAATTATCTAACTTTCTATCTTATTTGATATAAATTTATTTAATGAACTAATTTATATAACAAAAATTAAATTTGTATTATATATTTAAGATGAGGGGAAAAAATTACGATGAAAAGTTTTTGAAAAAAGAGATTAAAATTGTTGTACTTATGCCTTTTACGTTATTGTAATTATGAACGTCGGAAAAAATTTGGCATGGCTATAATGAAACCAACGAGAAAAATATGACGAGTTTATTGATGTAATTTTTATAAACAAAAATAATATGGTATAAAAAAGTTATAAGTGTATATAAATCAAGAGGAACTTTAATTTTAAAAATAGGAAAATTGAAGGTTTTTAAGAGTGTGATATTTGTAACTCTCTTATTAAATCAGATTTTTGTAATTAAGACAATGGTCTAAAATACGCTATTGTATTTGAAAGTAATTAGTAACACATGTCACCATCTTGATAAATATAGAAATTTTGAACCATTTGATTTGAGTTATTAGGTTTACTCAATTAAGGTGAGTTCTCATTTGATTTCTTATATATATATATATATAACTAGGTTAAAACACATGTATTACATGGGTTTAATTTATATAATTTGTTAAAATCGTTAATTTTTTTCTCCTATTATATAGATTGGATGAATATTAGTTTTAACTTTCTATTTATATATTTTATTATTATTTTACTTTGGTTTATTTTTTTTTACTTTTGATCGTTTTTTATTTTAACTTTAGTTTTCACTTATTTATAGGCAGACAATTTTATTATTTTAAATATATTATTCAATTTTCATTATTTAATAAATAAACATTAATTGAAGAGAGAGGCGGAAAATTCATAAATTGACTTAACCAAATATAGACAAGTGGCAAAGAAAACTTTTATTTATTATAATACATAGATAGGGAAGGGTTCGATTTTAACCCTTTCTTATTGCGATAACCGAATAAATACATCTTATTACTTTGGAACACACATTAAAATAAATTTAAAGGTGTAAAATTATTTTCTTTTTAATTAATGTAATGGGGCCCACATTAATTACATTAATTAAAAAAGAATAAAAAACTATAACTTTAAATTTACTTTAATGTGGGTCCAAAGTAATAAGATGTAGTTATTCGGTTATCAGAATAAGAAATGCTTAACAATTGATTATTCCCCGATATATATATATATATATATATATATATATAATTTAATATGTAGAAATACTTATGAAGATATAAATTAAAACTAAGATGGTGTTTGTTTTTTCAGAGGTAAAATATCTGCAGTCTACGGAGCACATCTGCAGTCTACCAATCTTCCCTAGCTCCGCCCGACCTCCCGCCGTTCTCAGCCCAACCCACCGTCGTGCTTTGACCGACTTCCTTGCTTCGACCTAATTCCCTGCGCGAAGGACGTGGTCGGGAAACCCTCGTTCGGTGGAGGGCTGCGGTTCGATTGAGGCGGCGATGGATGGAGACAGCTTGACCCCACCATGTGCGACGACCGGAAATGGGGCGAATCGTTGTATGAAATGGTGGGGGTGCGATTGTGAAGGGAGACGGCGGTGGGAGGCCTGGCGGATGGGGAGGCCGGCTGTGGAGAATGCGGTGGTGCGGAGGCCGGCTGTGGAGGAGGCGGCGGGGGAGGCAGTCTGTGAAGTGAGCTACGGTTGAAGAAGTGAGAAGAGGACAAGAGCTCAAAAGATCTTAGTTCATGTCTATGCCAAGAAGAGGACGGACATATGTTTTTTAATGAAATGTTTTCCAGAAAACAAATAGTCTGTAGCCCATAAACTCTGCCCGTGTCTGCGCGACGCAGACATAAGAGACAAGAAGAGATTTTTGTAGAAAAACAAACACCCCTTAAGAAGGCATGATCCTTATTTTGCATCTTATAATGTTAATTAATTTTCTCTATGAGAATGCATGTAACTAAAATTGTGGAAATGAAGTTGTCAATAAAGGTACTAAAATTATTCGATGTTATTTGGGTTATTTGTAGATTAATTGATAAAAACGTTTTTGTTGATCCCCAGAGATGTGATGTTAGGTACTAATAAGTAATTTATATGTCCTCAAGATTTGGTCTAGTGGTAAAAGGCCCACACTTCCTATTGGAGGTTGTGGGTTCAATTCCCATTATTGTCAAAATTTTGTGAGACACTCGGGGTATCACCCGGCTTTGTGTACGAGCCAAAAGGTTTTACGCGGAAAGGTTAAAGCTTCCTGTTCGGTTTTTCTCTGGAACGGTTGGTTGACGAGTCTTCGACTCCAACCAACTTGGCCCGTCAGGAGGGTTGGGTGGAGCCTTCGCTGCAATCGCAGCATGGGGGAGCCTATCTAATGCCACTGAAAATGCACCGCTACAATTGTAGCATGAGTGTAAGGCTGAGGTTTTGATACTCAGTTACTGCACTCAAAGGTAACGGTCTTATCGTTGCATCAATCGCCGTTCTAAAAAAAATAAGTAATTTATATATGAATGAGACGATTTAATAAATTCATTAATCTAGTTGGTAAATAACGGTTTGGTCTTGTCAATTATCCCTTACCATTTATGTTTATTAATTCAAATGAGTATAAATTAACATTTATCAAAACCAAATTAGTGAATTATAATGAACCCAATTGGCGGGTTTAGGTTGTAAACAGATCAATAAAGACACAAATTATCGCTTAGGTCCGTACGTACGGACATAATAAAATACATGTGTCTATAGTTGAATAAACCAGTTGTAGTTGAAATGACCATATGCTTAGTGAAAATGACAAACAAGTGAATCGGTTAATCGGGTCATGTGTTCAAAGCGCCAACGGGTGGGATCAACTGTCTAAGCATATGAATTTGCATATGTAGTTAGTTAAAAGTGAATATAGTTTTGATTTAATTGTCCATTTAAGTATAAGTTTACTTGATTTTACATTTTTTTTATTAAAATTGATAATTTGAGAATTATATACTAAAATTAATGTTTATTGATACTTCATTTTTCTCACTCTGTAATCTTATTGGATAAAAAAATAATAAAGGTTCTAAAAAGAGAAACCTAAGGAACAGTAATACTTATATAATAATATTTGAAGATCAAAAATGCCCTTCCTAACAGTAATACTAATATAATAATATTTGAATTCCAAAAATTCCCTTCGTATAATATTTGACTGAAAAGAAGACACGTTAATTAATACACATATATACTTGAGGACTTATTCCATTAATAACCATTAAATATGAAAGAACCAAAATAACTAATTTTAAATCATATGTTTTAAGGGGTAAAAAAGTAATTTTTCTTTAAAATACAGAAAGTTATTTTTTTACCATTTTAAACTTGTGACTACAATTGGTTCTTTTAGTTCTTAAGTAAAAATAGTTATCAATTGAACATTCCCTATATACTTGAACAATCATATTTGCTTAACTAAGATTAGGAGTGAGAAAAAATAAATTTTGAATAAACACTAATTTTGATAAATATTTTCAAATCATCCACTTTAATAAATAAACTTTTTATTCATACCCATTTGAAGGAGGAAAAAAACTCAAATTTTACCTGATTGCTTAATTCTATTTAGTCAACATTGATACATATTGCGTAGTACATGTAATTGCGGATTGCCGAAAGAAAAACAAGAAAATTACATTATGCTTTTGTTGAAAAATAGCACTTGCCTACTTTGACCCTTTTGCTAATTTTCACATATGCATACTACATGGGGTTAAATCAAATATATTAATATTCTAATCATGATTGATGCTAATTTATTTCTGTTTGTTAAGATATTTATGGTTTAGTAATAACTTAGTTTAGTGTTAATATGAAAGCTCGAACAGTTTTGAGAGCAACTTTCATATGCTTTCTTTATGCAATTATTATTTTTGTTTGAGCAGTTGATTACCATTTCTTGAAATTTAAGTAGCATCACAGTCACAATGAGTCATCTTCAAATCTTCAATTAATAAGAAGTGAGAAGAACCAATGTTTTCAGAAGACGGTACGTATTACTGGTTACTGGTCGAACCGGTCGGAACTGATTTAAGAACCGGATGACATTATAAATATATAAAAAATTCCAAAAAAATTATAAAATTATAAACATATTTAAGTAAATATAATTAATGGTCAAACAAACACAATCATGTTAAAAAAAATACAAGTTTTGATTTTAATGTTTAATTATTTGGATTTTAGTTAAAAAAAACCTTAAAATCTTGTTCGACCGGTGAACTGGCTCAACGACCGGCCGGTTCACATGTGGTTTTTGGGCCGGTCGACCCCCGGTTCCTGGTCTGGTTCTGAAAACACTGAGAAGAACCTCAAAACAGCAAGATTACAATACATTAGTTACCTATATAGGTTTGTATTTGTAGGGGTACGGGAGGCTACAAATGGTTTTGAGACAACACTATCGAAAGGATAAGAACTATCGAAAGGAGAAGACGCTCAGCAGTGACGAAGTTTGAAAAAAAGCTCGAACGAGGCCGAAGTATTCTTAGGAAAAAATGTAGGAGACAAAAGGATTTTTAAGAAGAAAACAAAGGGGACCGAAAGATTTTTAGGAAAAAAAAAGAAGGGACCGAAGGATTTTCTGACGAAATACTACTAAATTGACACCTGTAATGGGAAAAACGGGACCCCCGCGGGGCCTTCTTAAGATCCGTCCCCGACTTGAAGACAAGATGCTCGAACACATACGTGACTCAACAAACTTGAAGGAAGCACAATATGTTATTGTGGTTTTGTTTTCTAAAAATAATGATACAAAGTGTAATTACTTGAGAACGAGTTATTGTTCGTGAATTAAAACAAGTTGTAATATCATAATATTTTCACAAAGAAAAGGAGTTGTGTAAAGAAATCTGTGATACATTGGTGATATAACCAAGTAATTGTGTTGATCAGCTTTTCTGATGTAATATGAGGAATTGAAGTTCATTACAGATTTACAGTATTATCGGCTCCTTTGCTTAATAAGTTTAAATATTTTAGCCAAACTCAAACTTCCGGCTTATAACCGATAACAATGGTTAACCGACTAATCGATTATCGTTATGAGTATGGATTCAATACCCCTCAAAGAATCGGTTTCGGTTACAAATACTTGTGATAACCGTAACTAAACACGTCATAGTCACCTAATTCTTATCTTATCTCTCTTATTAAATAATGATTATATAAAATTATATTTTAAGAAATTAAATTATAATTATTATTTAATTTATCAATATGTATCTTATGAATATTTTACTGATGATATTTTTAACTATATATTTTGTTTATTTTCTTCAAATTAATAATATTTTTTTAATATTTTTTTATCTGATTCGTATAATAGCATGGTTTCTAACATAAGATAAGGTTCAACTAAATAGGTTCTTATCCTAAAAATTGTAAAAAAGATTTTTGACCATTATAGATCAAATTTGAGAGGGAAATTCAATTTCAGGAAAAAAAAAGTTTTTTGAGAATAATTTAGTTATGAATATTTTCCCCTTCTTTTGTAAACAATTATAACTTTTACATACATTATTATTTATATTACAAAATATGTCATAAAATTGAGCATTTTTATCTTTAAAAATGCTCCTTTTTACGACATATTTTAAAAAAAATATAATATCGTATGTAAACGTTATGAATGTTTAAATAAGGTGAGAGAACTTAATAAAAAGTCAAAAAAAGTGATCATTACTAAAATAACTCAAACAACTTGATTTCATTATAACCGTTGATTAATGATCTAAATGCTTATAATCATTCTTACACTTTTTAGAATAAAGAACCTATTTAGTTTAAAATAAGCTTCTAATCTAATATATAAATATATATGTATATATGTTTTTTTAACAACAGAGGATCCCATCATGCTACTTTCTGGAGTTTGGTAAGTAAGATCGATTCCTCGATCGCCGACCGTAAAACCGTAACTCCTGATGCGCAGGAACCCTGTAAAATAGGTAAATTCTTACCCCTATTAGTTCAGAACACAAGATTAAGCTCGAGATTCCACCCTCACCTGATATTCATTAAAGTGTCACTTGTGAGACTTGAATGTTGGTTTATAAGGTGAAATGACCTAGCCTTAAACCACTTTGTTAACTTTGCTAGATATATATACATATATGTATTGAGAGAGAGAGAGGGAGGGGGAGAGAGAGAGAGGGGAGAGAGAGAGAGAGAGAGAGAGTACGTTATGACATCTACTTGTGCGATATGAACGCATTCTAGAAAGCATACAAATCCATCAATGTCTCCTTTTATAATGTCAATTTTGTTGGGCTTTCTATTTGTTGATTTTCAAACAAATAATAAAGACATGATATATTAAAATTTAAATTTAAATCAAAAGTGGCAATTTTTTGAAATGTTTCGATGAATGAATCGCACAACTTTTAGAAATTAATTTATGACCTAAATTTTTCATTCAAATTAAACATCCTCCTTGATATTTTGAGTAGGATACAAAGCTCATGTTATATACAAGTTGAATAACGAAAAAAGTTTATGCTATAATTAGTTTTTTAACGGCTTAAATAATTTTTTGTTAATAATATAATAACTATAAATAATCAAATTTTTATTAAATATCTAAAA
Organism: Mikania micrantha; assembly: GCA_009363875.1. Classification (NCBI taxonomy): domain Eukaryota; kingdom Viridiplantae; phylum Streptophyta; class Magnoliopsida; order Asterales; family Asteraceae; genus Mikania; species Mikania micrantha. Next base: position 45,832 of record SZYD01000775.1, on the reverse strand, counting down.
AATTATTATTTTGATTATATTAGTTACTAACACCAAAAATAAATTTAAAGAGATTGTAAATATATATGTCTATAATATTATCATTCGTTCTAATATTTTTAAGAACAAACGTTGGATAAAACATGTATATATATTTAGTTAATATTATTAAACCTAACATTTAATTATTGATAGCAACTAGTAGATGATATTATACTTTACTTAAATAAGTATTTGTTTTTTTGTATACATCGTTGGAAGTTCAAATTTTCAACCTAAAGTTTTCAACACAAAATGTAAATAATGATAAATTGAAACCAATGGGAACTCACTATGAAAATCAAAAAACCGAAATCAAACAGGTTTAAAATCCTAAAAACTAAACTGTCAGTTTTGAGTTTGGCTTTAACATAAACCGACCCATATACATCACTAATCAACACCTACCTTAACCCAACAGTAACACATTTGATCGTTAGCATTAATTAACATCATTTTTTTAAGTATTTATAAAATTATCATTATGCTCATTTAATAAAAAAAAGATATAAAAAATCATACAAATTGTAAATAAAAGCTATCATCCCTCTTGACCGATAGCTAGGGAAAACCCCGGCTCATTGAGTTGTTGGCAGCGTGCCTTTGCTAAGAAGGGGGAAAATAAAACAAAACCAGTTTGATTGGAGGAATCGGTCACCGATCTGATCAATAACTGTCTCGTCGAGCGGTTCATTTGAGAGCGGTTAACACACACCATTGTGAACCGTTTTTTTCACTAAGTCAATTCCCAAAATATCCATCTAACCCAATTTTTTCCACAAATGTCCACTTATTTCTAATTTATACAATGAACATGTTTTAGAAACAAAAAGGCAAATGGACACTTTTGGAAAAAATCATGGTCAAACGGACATTTTGGGAATTTTCCCTTTTTTCACTTGTTCCCGGTCCTGGAGTTGATCCAGTCCAGTCAGAAAACATTGAGTTTATCAAATATAAGAATGTATTCAAATGAGAACCAAGAAGTTATGAAAAAAAAAAAACCATTTATAGTCAAACTATTTAAACCATATATAAAAGTAACTTAATTTCCTTTAAAGTAGAAAGAAGTTGTATTAATGTCTTTTAAACATTTAGCTATATATGATTTTATTTTTGATTTTTTAACAAACATTTATTCTTAATTGAACATCACTCTATCAAATAGAAAAATCAAGGCCGACCCAAAGGGAAGACAACACAAGCAAAGGCTTTGGCCTCAAGTTTTTTTTCACGAGTTGAGCCTTGTGTATATTTAAAGTTTTAAATAAGACAACAAAAATATTTTTTATTCAATAAACGTCTTTCTAATTGTATAAATCCATTATACTACTTGAATTAGTTATAAAATTATTACAATCTAAAATACTTTCAAATAAACAAAATGATAGTTAAAACAATATATCAAACAGATTATTTTTATTATATTTTCTTTTGTTTGAATAAAAACAGAATAAAAAAAATTACAAAATAGCCTCAATTTAGAAGTTCACTTTATACCATAAAAAAACTTGCGCCGGCTAATGTTTAGATTTTTTAAATATACAAGTTATAAGTGTTGGATTAATCTTGATGGGTTGGTTTACGGGTCAACATTGTTTTAATTTAATCACATGTTTTTAGTGTTTAATTAGATCATGGGTAGAAGTAGTAGGTCTAGGTTGTAGGAGTAATGGGTTAGAAATGTGGGAACATGGTTTCTCACATATGCATGTTTCTAGGTATGTTTACATTTCTTATATATGTAAGTATGATTAATGAATGAAAGTGTGTGTGAGTTTTTCTACAGAAATTTCTTGTTCCTAAGTTTTTGTTTGGGTGTGATTTGGGGCCTGAACCAACAATAAGATTTTGTACCATAGTCGAAGACATAAAATTATGCTATATAATTTAACAAATGACGAAAAAGGAGCATTACATGACTAACGTGTTCGTAATCGCAGCACAATACATAATATATTTCAATTTCAAATAAACTTTAGAAATTTATTTCATATAATATGAGATACATATCAAGCTAAAGTGCTGTTCAAAAAACAAAAAATATATATTTACATAATTTTACTAAGAAAAGTCATGTTATTCTCATGGGCGAAGGTACGTAGGGACGGGGAGGGGCAACCGTCCCCCTCTTTTTTTCGTCAGTAGTGTTAATTTTCGTGCTAAATCGTTAGTTTTTTAAACCACAGAAGCTTCATTGATAGAAGATCCTAGCTATTTTGAATTGAAATAGTTAAAATATTTAAACCACATGAGTCAAAACTGTAATTTACTCTAATATATATTTAAATCTCACATCCCCCCTACTTCTTCTTACCCTAATTTCTTTATTTTTTTCTTCTAGATCGCAGAGCATTTTCTTACCTAAATTTTGTCCCCATCAGTCCATTGCCACATGTTTTAGGCCACCACCCACCCCAGATACTTGTTTGATGAAGAAATTGTTGATTCAAATATAGATAAACGTAAACAATCCTTAGCTAATCTCAAAGGTTGTCGAGCTGAATTATAATTTTTCTTTCAGATATTACTCTTTTTTCACGCATAATAATAATTATTATTATATACTTGTATTTTTATTGATTGACCCGACTTGACCAGAATCATTGACCTGAACATTTAACCCGAGTAACCGAGACATACCGATCGATTTAAAAAAATTTTAGGTCACGTAAATTTTCGCCCCCTAAAGATCGTTTGAAGCTCCGCCACTGGTACGTGTTCTTACACACACCTCACATCCTTAACACCTCATATACGCGTATATGTGGTCAATTATTATTTGTTACAATTTCTCAATGTCAATAATTATACTTCTGTGTGTCTCGTATAGGTTTATATGGGACGTATAGGTCTTATACGATACGTATAGGAAACCAATCACTGTTGAATGAGTGAGTGTCAGAGGAGCCTATACGTCTCGCATAGACCTGTGTGCGATGCATATATGATTAGTGGATGTTAAAATAAAAAAAATTTGGGTAAAATAAAAAAATTGGGTGTCCGAACTCTTGTTCCAATATGTATGTGGGTGTGTTATGTGTAGGACCCGTACTCGATCTCATTTGATCAGGTCTCATGCATAAGTGTGGGTCCATAGAGTGATTAGTTCTTTTAGAAAATTAACTGTTTAGAATCTAATCTGGTGTTTCGTGAATCATGACCCATGTTTTAAGCAAAGTTTTTATTTGATATAAATCATTAAATCCCTCAGCTAGTTTAGAAAACAAATAAAACTGCAAACTTATAATTTTAAATAACTATAAATAGACATATTAATAGTTTTGACAATTTAACAAAATTAACGAAGTCACTATATATGGGGTCAAGGTATCTTTAATGCTTGCTTAAGTTGTTACATGTGTTATGGACCTCTTTCGTCTTTATCATACCATCTCAACGTCATATTAACATTTTTTTATCATTAACCCTTATTATTCAACCATTGTTATATATCCATCATTCATTTTTTACAATTTTTTTGGTATATGTGTACGCGCGCCCACACGTGTGTATATATTTGCATGGGTTTCATGTCTCACAGTGTGATGGCACCTGCGAGGTTGGAAAGAAGCGGTAGCGGTGACGAGATGTGGTATTCCCGTTAAGGGCGGCAATTCAACGTCAACCAAGTATCATCTATATGGAGGGTTATGCCCTTTGAGTGATAGTTGTTGTATATCTTCAATAAACTTTTGTTTACCAAGAATATAAGAACAAATCTACATGTTTTGTGTGCTTATGTAAATAAGAAAAAAAAAAAAGATAATATACAACACGTCTATAAATATAGAGCAGCTATGGCTTGAATACACGAGTTCAATAAATGGGAGTGTCCTGAAAAACACGTTAAAAAGGTTAATGAATCACTACAACCAAAACTAGGTAGACAATATACACAAACGAGACAATATATACAAAGTAGACAATATACACAAACGAGACAATATACACAAAGTAGACAGTATACAACACATCTATAATATGGAGGCAAAAAGAATAAAAATAGAAATAAAAAAAATTAAAGATTACTATTTTAATTAAAATGTAGTGGTTATGGTCCTAAAAGCAGGTTAATGAATGATTACAACAATAAAATGGAGTAGTTATGGCCCAACTTGTGGATATGTGTAAGCCACAAAAGGTTAACAATGGTTTCAACTAAATGATTAGGATGTTCATTGGGTCTGATTACTGGTTATTCGTTTGATTTGAATCTAGTTATTCTGGTTTGAAATTTTTTCCCTCTATCCAACCCGACCCAAATTGGTTTGAATATAATCCGACCCGAATCTATCTGAACTAGGATTCGGTTTGGATTTGGATGAATCCAAATAACCCGAATAACCATAATAAAGTTGAATAAAATTTCCTAATTTTTTGTTCTTGATTTAGTATCTATTTTTTCTTATATTTTTGTTCCTAAAACTAAATATTATACCTGTTTAGATTCAGAACATAACACTTTAAAGTTTAAAAATAAAAATTAAAAAACGATCACAAATCCTCATAAAAAATATCCAAACAACCCGAATAACTCGAAATTAACAATGTTTCACTGGTTCGTAATCGAATTATTCAAATATCCTAACATCCCAAATCACTAAAGAGTAAAAACTAGAAACAGTGACGGAGTTTGACTTGTATGATAGGGGGCGAAAACTCAACGTGATCAAAAAAATTTTTTTGCTATCGACCGGTATGTCTCGGTTAATTGGGTTAAATGTTCGGATCATTGAATCGAGTCAAGTCGGGTCAAACAATAAAATAAAAATGTCAAATAATTATCATTATGTGTAAAAAAAACTAAAAGAATGAATACAAAGAATTATAATGACGCTCGACGACCCTTTGAGAGTTTTGAATTGCTCGACATGAGACATTGATTACCTTACTAACTTAGAACTTAGAAGGAGCAGTGGACAGTGGTGACTCGGTGAGCCACTTAGCCGTAGTCATGAGCACTGAGCAGGCCGGACACCAGATGGAGACAGGGACGCCGGAGATAGGCAGGGACGCCAGAGGGAGGCAGTGACAGTCGTGAGCGGTGAGTGGCGACTCAGGAACCGAGCATCGTGCGGCGAGCGCAGGGACGAATCCACGAAGGGTCAAGGCCTCAAGGGTGTGACGAAGATATGAAGGGCCGTCACCGGTTGGTCGATGTGACGGTGTCAGTCTTTGGGTCAAACTTGAACGGCTGAGGAGGGTAAAATGTTGGAGGGAAATGAAGACTTTAGTGTTAGGAACGGAGGGAGATAAGGTAAATATTCAAATTTGTAAGAAATGAGGGAACAAATGAGAGGGAGGGTAAAAAATTTGGAGATTTGATATTAAATGTGAGAATGAGTATTTTTTTCAAGTGTAATTGGCTTGTAAATTCTTTTTGAAGCGTACGTAAATCCAATTCGTGTTATTTTTTTTAAATGAGAGGGGGGGGGGGTGAAACTATTATTTTTCAAAAAAATTTACCTTACGGTCCAAATATTAACACTACTGTCGAAAAAAAGAGGGGGGCGATCCCCAACAAAGCTTCGTCCCTAACTAGAAATCTGAATACAACCCGAATATCTGAATAACTTTTTCAAAATCGGATATCTAACCCCAAACAGCCCGAATCAAGATTTGAATTGGCTTTTTTTCAGTTTTGAATAGTATTCGGGTTTCGATTTTTTTCGGATTTTGGAATTTTTTAGAAAAGTTGATCATACCCATTTCTTCAGTTGCTTGGTCAGCATACAATGGCTTACCCACCCCACTAGCTACATAACTAAGTCCCTCCTCTGTCAAAAGAGAGATGGGTTTGTTTTGAGAACTTCACCCAAACAGGGATTGTTTTCAGAGCTTCTAACATCAGTAAAGACAAGCTTTCTGCCTTTCTTCTGTTCTCAATGTCACTATACGAGAGGGAGAGCACGCACTCAACTATATCATACCGCTACTAGGAGAAGTCAAGGATAGGAAGTTGGTGCTGTCATTCAAGCTATAGGCTATGACTTGATTTTAGCAATCACTTTTTGAGTGAGTCCCATCCCAGCGAGACAAGCATCTTTAGGGACCGATTCACTCCACTTGGCATTCACAGCATTGACCTTTGTCACCCTTATAAATGATGGTTATTTGGAGGAGTTATACATAGGTTGAACCCGTTTTGTGTTTAGACCCCTTTTTAAATGGTCCTCGGTACACAGTCTAATCATGAGATTCACCATGGTAAAATATATTTTGAAAATCAAAAATAATCTAGCTAGTAATAACCATGATCAATAACGATAAATTAAGTGATAGCCGTCTAAGATCGGAGAATGAGAAATTGAGAATTGATAAGTGCTGAAAATATCACTTGAAACTTTCAATTATTAAAAGTTTAAACAAAAATTTTATAAAAATAAAAATTATTATGAAGTAAAAATCTTACATATATTTTGAAATGGATGTCCTCAATTTACATTTTATACTTTGATATTTTTTTAAAACCAAAATATTTATAAATTAAAATAGAATCAACACTTTCATGTATATCTTTATAAAACAAGCAAAAAATTTTTTATAAACATTAAGAATATTTTTGGTCAAATATGTGGAATAAATCTTCTTTGAGAAGATGAAATGTAAAATTAAATATAAGTTTAGCTAAATAATAATAATAAAAAAAAGATTACAGATAAACCAAACTGGGAATAAGACAAATAATAATATTTAAAGTAGTTATGATACTTAGTGAAACAAGCTTTGATCTCTCTACTCTTTTGTTGGCTACCAAAATTTTTGACTTAGGCACAAATTTATTATTAACCGAAAAAAGTAAGAAACGAGGCTTATTGAGACAAACTATTGTGATGCTACCATTGTCGTCACAATATGTCTAATTTGTTGTAAATAAATTTTTTACATACACGTGCACTCTTCTTTGGCTAATTAAGCACTTTCCTTCCAACGTTTTGAGAACTCAAAACCTAAAATTATCTTTTTCTTTACCTAAAATTATCTAAGTAATCTTTAATTTATAATCTATTACACAACTATAGAGGCATTTCTATATTTGTTTTATTTAGTGGATTTATTGTGATATATCTCATATTCTTAGAGGTCTTGTACTGTTACTTTACTATTCATATATAGCATTCACATCTCCATGACGATTCATGGAGATTTATTAGCATCTCATGGTAGCATCTCATAATCCAACCTCATGAAGTGAAGAAAACGAAGAAGAACAAGATCAAGATCAAGAACTGATGCTACTTTTGAAACATTCTTTTATGTGAGATAGGTGATCACCAGCCAAAAATAGGTGAGAGATTTTGAGGTGATCACCACCCAAAATAGTGAGATAATTTGATATGATCACATGAGAAGTATGAAAGGTGAAACTATACAAGACTACTGAAATAGTTATTTGTGATACTTTTTAATGGGTGATCAGGGCGAATAATACGTGATCTTTACTTCATTACTTCATTGTAGAGATTTCAAACGATAACTTTGAGCGCCGGAAACTTTTTCGAAGCAGTCTCTTTATCCTAACATGCATGGATAAGGGTAAGAATATGAAGAGTGGGAAGTTTATATACATATTCTTAAACAGTCTCATGTTAACTTTATAGAAATGTAACCAAATTTCAACTTTATTCTAATTAGGTCACTCATACTTTTTTTTGCCGATTAAGTTACTCATATTTTTTTTGTCCCGATTAAGTCACTCATACTTTTTTTTGTTCCAATTAGGTCACTTTACTTTTAATTTTGTTTCAATTATGTCACTCATATTGTAAGTAAAATGTTTGTGATTAGAACACTATTTTAAAGTGACCTAATCGGAACAAAAAAATATGAGCAACTTAATCGGAACAAAAAAAAAGTATGAGTGACTTAATCAAAACAAAAAAGTATGAGTGACTTAATCAGAACAAAAAAAATATAAGTAACCTAAGTGGAACAAAGTTGAAAGTTGGTTATATTTCTATGACATTTTCCCCATTTTATTTTATTTTTAAATAAAACACAATATAGTTAAGTTTATATGCACATTCTTAAACATTGCAATTCTGATAACAAATGTCATATATTTGGGAAGTTTAATGAACCTGAATTGTTGGATACACAAAATAATACGATCAATTTGATTTTTAAACATACAAATCAATATTTTATAATCAAATATATTTATTGATATATGTACGCTTTTGAAACATAACTATAAAGGTTAATTCACAAATAATGACGGTATCATCAGTTTTTATGTCAACATGATACACAATTACGGAACTTGTAAAAAAATTTAAGAGGACTGAAAGTTTAAAAAAAAAACGACGGAGACGGGCTCAATATATATATATAGGGTTTGAATCCTTTGGAAACCCGATCTAAAAGAGAAAACCCTTAAACCCTCTCTGAACCGTTAGATCAAACTTATTTTAATTTTTAATTAATTAAACAGAAAAAACATGTGGTCTATAATTAAAGTTGAATATTTTAATGGGGTTTTTGACTTTAAGGGGTATAAATGACTTTTGTGATGAGAGAGGAGAGAGAAAAAAGGAGAGAGGAGAGAGAATTTGATAGAGAGGGGAGAGAGAAGAGAGAATCTGATAGAGAGAGAAAGAAAAGAGAAGAGAGAGAATCTGACATAAAAAAAGTAATTTTTTTTAAAGTAATTTTTTTTAAAAGTAATTTTTTTATAAAAAAAGCAATTTTTTTTAAAGAAAAACAAAAAATATACACATGTGTATCAAACAAAAATTTCACCACACAAACACAAAAATTACATATTCTCAACCGTAATAAATATTACACATGTGTATTTTACATATGAAACAAAAAATTACACATGTGTAAATTTATAAAAAAACATCAAAATTAACCAAAAACTACACATGTGTAGTTGTAATATTTTATAAATATTAAATATATAAAATATACACATGTGTAGTATTTTGAGTAAAGTGTACTTTGTGTATTAAATCTTGTACATTTTTATTTATACGCATGTGTAATTTTTTATATTTTCCTGTAAAAAATATGTTTTTTTTTTATTTTGTATAATAAAATATACATTTAAATATAAATATTTTTTGTTTTTTAAAAAAATATGACTTTTTTTTGTATGAAAATATATATTTTTGTAGTTGTAATATTTTAAAAAAATATTTTTTAAACAAAAAATAAAACAGTACACATGTGTAGTATTCTGGAAAATCAAATATATAAATTATATATATAAAGAGAGGAGAGAGAAAAGAGGTGAATATTTAATGAGTAGGTGAATAAAATCAAATATTTAATTGGAGTGAGTGTGGGAAAATACCATTATACCCTTTTTATTAAATTAATTTAAATATAAAATTAGTTTGATCTAAGGGTTGAGATTGGGTTTAAGGGTTTTCTCTTTAAGATCGGGTTTTCATTTGATTCAAATCCTATATATATATATATATATATATAATCTATCTTATATAATAAATGAAGTTTTTTTGTCACATGTCATACAATGAAGCATATTTTATTTTTGTTTCCCTCCTAAAACTTGGAGCATTAAATCATTTATCAACACTTCTTAATTAATAGTAATAATTAATAAATTTGACAAATTATTACTTTAACTTATTTTCTTATATTTAATAAATTATGTATACAAATAAATAATTAAGTCATGAATATCTTACTTTTTCAATGTAAAATTTAATAATATTTTTAAAGTATATTGAAAAGAGCAAATAGCTAAACAAAACAAAATAAAATAGATACATTATAAAACAAATTGTAAACTATACAAATAATGATTTTATTAAAAATGAAAATATTAAAAACCTAAATTATTTCATGTATATTCATATATTTTTATATTCTAACTTACTATTTTCATTAAATAATATATAAATTTTAAATATTTTCACTTTTTAGGTAAGTTACAAAAACTAAGGACTTATTTATATATTTTACAAATTATGGTATAATTATAATTCATAAAAGTTAATTCTTTTATGTATTGTAATATTATTAAATGTTAGTACATAAATATTTTTACTTATTCAGGTAATTATATAATAAAATATGAAATTTAACTTTAATATTTATATATATTTTTTGACAACTTATTTAAAAATTTTGTTATCTGTTTATAACTCTTAATTTAAATAATATATATGATTGGTAACATTTATTATCATTGTAGTCATTTAGTTTTTGTTTTTAACTGTGTATCTATTATTTAATTATTGATACCCATTATTTAATCATGCATTGTGAATTATAAATATGAAAAAAAAATAATATATTATTAAGCAAATGAATTTAATCTGCAATTAGTTATAAATATTTTAGCTAACTTCTTTTCTGACCTAAACTTATATTTAGGTCTCTTACTATCATTAACTTTAAATTATGTTAATTAAAATATTCAATAATAATAATAATAATAATAATAATAATGATAACAATAATAGCAATAATTTATCATGAATTATTTTTAAATATTTTAAAATATTTAGCTTGATAGGATGATTGGAATGTTAAAATAGAATATCTATAATTATAAAAAAATCAAGTGTAATTCTTATTTTTTTATAGACATAACTTTAATTTTTATTAAAAAGAATATAATATTTTGTATATTAAACATGTGTAACACACGAGATTTAACATAGTTTTCTAATATAATACTATCAAATCGGTCATTTTAAGTAGTGAAACAGCGGGAAAAAGCTTTATCCCGAATGGTACATTAAATGATAATTTCTGAAGGTAAATAAATAGAAAAATATTTATATTGTTCGCAACACAATTTTATAGAAATAATGAGACAATACATTATAATTAATATAACTAACAGATTAATTAACTCACACACGCATTACATTGGGAATCCTGTTACGATTTTGAACACCAAAATACAGTCATAATCCTAGATATTTAAACACGTATACAAAAACATAAATGACTATTACTTTGGCGAAAATTTTTAACAAGGGGCCCGTTATTTGGACACCTCCTACGGATCAGTCAACACCTACCCTCATCTATACGAGCCGTAAAGGGCTTTACGGCCCGTAAAGCCGTCAAAGTGTGTCAGAAAATGTCAGTGAGATGTATGGCGGTTGAAAACACGATACGAGCCGTAAAGGCCTATACGACTCGTTTTTAAACCTGAAAATTTATAAGTTTTGTTTTTTCCACCCGATATACGTACGTGTTTAACTTATTTTTAACATTGTAATTGTCTAACTGTTTTAAATGGTTAAACATATATTTTAACGTAATTATATTTAATCGGTATACGTACATTTTTAACGTTATATATTAAATATATGATATATATATTATTATATATACGTGTTATAAAATCCGCACGTTATTTGAATTCCAGTATACGTACGCGTTTAACGTTAATTGTTATATCATATCGTCTAGTTATTTAATTTTTAAGTTATAAATAATATCTGTTTTAATAGCGTATAATCGTACTTTGTTTTGAAATCCGGTATTTGTTAAATGCAACACGTACGGTACGTGTTTAAGTAGCTTATAACATCGTTTAATTGTTCGAAAAAAAACGTAACCATTTTTAATCGTTTTGTTGTAAAATAATAAGTATTTTAACGTTATTATTTAATTATTTTGTCTATTTGCTTTGTTTGAAAAATATTTTAACATCGTGACATTTAAATATAAATAACAATTTTTTTAACATAATTAGTTATGATTTTCGTAAATTTAAATGTTTTGTTTGAAAATTATTTTAACTTAATCGTGTTTAATGATTTTAAAACAATAGTTATCAGAATCTAAATAACGTTAAACGGGTTTAAGAAAAATTGTGAACTATCTATTATTCATTTCACAATCACGCACATTTTTTAATTATATAATAAAAGATAAAACAAACAATCACGCCATATACAACATATATACAAAATAAAAATACATACATTGAATGCTAAAGTAGTGTCCATACATCAAACTCCAAAAAAGAAAAGACAAAATACACAAAAAAAATAACTAAGCATGACCACCAGCGGATCCTGATGATGTCCCGGTCCTGGAAAGACGGGAACATCCATGCCAGCAGATGCCGCCATACGCTCCGTCATCCACCGCATCATCTCCTCCAAGCGACCAACGCGTCCAGAAAGGTCGCGTACGCTTCCAATAAGGTCGCGTAAGATCGCCGCGTCAGCCGGATGCAGTCGTGGCTGACGAACAACGACATGATGTGGCGGTGGCGGTGGCGGTGGCTGGTCTGCTAGATCCTGGTGTGCTGGGGGCTCCTCGACGTGCGGCTGTGCCCCCGGCTGCTGCTGTGGAGCAGGGACTGGCGGCACCCACTGTGTGTGCCGATCCAGCGACCATCGCAGACCCACGCGGGGGAACTCGGCCGCTATACCCATTAGCATGACCGTGTTACGCCCCAGCAGTGTCGAGGCGTAAGTCACGGTCATGCTATCTCTAATATCGGCCGAAAAACGACCGATACGTCGAGCTATACGTGTGATAAAAGCGCCACACGTAATAGCTCCAGTAGCCTTACGGCTAACAAAGCTAGCAAAATAATCAGCTAGCAACCATGCAAGGTTGCAGCTGCGCCCACTGATAAGGCAATAAAGGAAGAATAGGTCCTTCTGTGTGACCCACTCCTGACTCAATCGGCGGCCGGTGATGGTGCAGGCGATGCACCGATGTAGGTATCGGTGTAGCGGATCACGAATGCTACTGGCACGAGCCTTGTTAACGAAAGGCTCGTCACCAATCACCGACCACCAGTCTACGAGGACGGCCTCGTCCTCCTCTAATGCGACATCTATGAATAGAGGTGTAGTAACCTCATCCCGAGTATAAAACCCCGTAGCACTCCCCCACTGAGTGAGGGACATCTGAACATCTTGTCCACATAAAGTGAACGAGATAGCAGGCAGTTGATCAAGAGCCTCCATGCCACGTGCCTGCGGTGGATGGAACTCGAATGTGGACAGGAACTCGAGAACGATCTCTCGATACGCCGGGAGGCCGCCCATCTCCAGCATGCGTCGCCACGGACCCGACGCTCCGATAATCGCTGTGGCGCGCTCAGTTGCGCCAAGCGTGGCTAAAATACTCCAATCTATCGTCCGCGGCTCGACGATCTCCATACCAATGAAGCGTTTGAGGCACGTGTGCGCCTCAGTGCCCGGCGGGAACTGCAGCAACATGTGGGGATCCAGTATCATATCCGGGTCCTCCTCAGATGAACTAGAACTCGACGGCTCACGACGTCGTCTACGCGGAGGCATAATATGCAAAGTCAGATAAATAATAATAACAATAATAATAATAATAATAATAATATTAATAATACTAATAATAATAATAATAATAATAATAATAATAATAATAATAAATAATACTAATAAATAATACTAATAAATAATAATAATAATAATAATAATAATAATAATAATAATAATAATACTAATAATAATAATAATACTAATAATAATAATAATACTAATAATAATAATAACAATAATAATAATAATAATAAATAATACTAATAAATAATACTAATAAATAATAATAATAATAATACTAATACTAATAATAATACTAATAATAATAATAATAACAATATTAAAAAACAAATTTTTCCGGAAAAAAAATTAAGAACTATACGACCCGTAAAGCCCTTAACGAGCCGTATAGTTCTTCGAGAAACAAGGCGCTGGTTAGGCTGTTCATCTTCTCCGTTAGAACTTTACGACCCGTAAAGCCCTTAACGGGCCGTATAGTTCTAGATTTTTTGAAAAAAATAAATCTGAAGCAACAAAACCCAATCCTACATCTAAATCACCAACTATTACTACTAAAACCTAAACAACTTCGTTACTATGAACGATTTCTAAGAAAAAAAACTTCAAAAAGTTTAAAAACTTACGAATACGAGTTATGGTGGCTCCAAATCCGTCCTTCAAGCGTGTACCCGGGTGTGGAGTGCGTAGAGAGAACCAAAATCGTCGAGAGGTTGGAGAAAACCGGTTTACGAGTTGTGTGTGTGTGAGATACGAGTTGTGAGCGACGGTGTGTATATATAGTTAAACTCTATACGACTCGTAAAGCATAATACGAGTCGTATAGTTTTTGGAAAAAAAATAAAATTCAATTTATTATTATTATTATTATTATTATTATTATTTATTAGTATTATTATTATTATTATTATTATTATTATTATTATTATTATTATTATTATTATTATTGTTATTATTTATTATTATTATTATTAGTATTATTATTATTATTATTATTAGTATTATTATTATTATTATTATTATTAGTATTATTTTTATTATTATTATTATTGTTATTATTTATTATTATTATTATTATTAGTATTATTATTATTATTATTTATTAGTATTATTATTATTATTGTTATTTATTATTATTATTATTTATTACTATTATTTATTATTATTATTTATTATTATTATTATTATTTATTAGTATTATTATTATTATTATTATTATTATTATTTTATTATTATTATTATTATTGTTATTTATTATTATTATTATTATTATTATTAGTATTATTATTATTATTTATTAGTATTATTATTATTATTATTGTTATTATTTATTATTTATTATTATTATTATTTATTACTATTATTTATTATTATTATTTATTATTATTATTATTTATTAGTATTATTTATTATTATTATTTATTATTATTATTAGTATATAGAACAAAAAAATGATTAAATACATATATTCGTGTAAATGTGTTTGTAATTGGAGTTACAATCCGTACTTGTCTAAATATACAAAACCCGGGGGTTGTCGACGGCTTTCCAACCAATTGGTATACGCATCAAGGCGCTGCTTATACCACATTTCCCAGGCTGCGGCGTCTTGACTTTTGAATCTTGACCAATACCAAGTTGGTGTCGGCATTGGATAATCTCCAGTAAGTTCAACCATCACAAAGTGGTTGTCGTTAACAAATACGAATGACACAACACGATGTGGTAGGAGAAATTCAGGCGACGTCCATAACGGGAAAACTGTTACAGAAGCGCCTAAGCTTATAAAAACCACAATCACACCAAACACATTAGCAATCAAAAGTCTGGTCTCCGGCATTTGCATCCAATAACGCCTTGGAGCAAATTCAGGTTTTGACCATTTCAAGGATTCTTGAATTTCGTCAAAAACACCAAGGAGGACGTTAAAGTAGACGTTTGCATTTTGGATACTCTCAGTCAGGAGTGCATGACGAATAGTTAACCATTCTGTTTCGGGAAATCCTAAAGCAACAGCCAAAGATCGAAAGCCACAGTTTCCGTCTGGAATAACGTCTTGTATTCTTGATATGTATGGGTGGAAGATGTCAGGAATGTGATCCTTAAACCGGTTAAAATTGTAAAGTTTGTTATCAGTTAAATGTACCGGGATGTCAAATGCTGGTTGCGATAACCCAACAGTTGGTTGCGAAAACCCGCCTTGTGGTTGAGAAAACCCGGAAAAATCGTGCATTCTTGTCGTTGAAGAATACGAATTAGCACGCTGCAATTGACTATCGTGAGTGACCGTTGAATCATCCTGCTTGTTTTTCTTTGGCTTTGTGAATGAACTATGTCAGGCAGGCTCTTGTTTTTTTTGTTGTGTCTTTAAACTTGGTCGCCCACGAGTGTTAGTTTGCACGACGGGTTCTTTTTTCATTGATTTAAATGGGAAAACCGCACTAAAAACCTTTGACATCATACTCTTTTTCACTGGATTTGGTTGAAGCTTTATATGTTGTATGACCCGATCCATTTGCGCATCAATATCAACACCTTCGTCCTCGTTAACAAACGATGGGTTTAAATCAAGCTTACGCCAAAACAAGTCTATCTCATCCAGTGTAACTTTAGCATCTGTTTTAAAAGAATAAATAATACTAATAAATAATAATAATAACTTTAGCATCTGTTTTAAAAGAATAAATAAATAATAGTAATAAATAATAATAATAAATAATAATAATAATAATACTAATAATAATTATGATTATACATAAATAATATGTAAATCTATAATTAAATTTAATGAATTCATACTATTCAATAGACGACAAGCACATGGCAATCCACAGCTCGTGAAGAGATGGCAACCGCAAGATGAATTTGATGCTATCAACATCTGAATTTTTGCCTTTTCACCAACCAACAGATCTAAAGCTACATGAGATACATTCCCTTTTAACAATTCAAATTGATCATCGTTGTGATGTGCCATACGAAATATTTTGCTTCTTTCAAAGCTTTCATTTATAGCTTCTGCTTGCGATTTCACAATTTGAATGACATGCCCAACTATGCTGTCTAACGTATTGTTGGTTGCATGGAGACTTTTCTTTAATAGAGAATGTTGACTTTCAACTCTATTGGTAGTTCGTTGACCAAAATTCCGGTTTTTATCTATCCACGCAGACACAAACATTTCCTTGTACCTTTGCAACCATGTTACTTGCAAATATCCGATAACCCCTAAAAAATAAACACATATTAATACGTTTCATACAACTCAAAAACAATTAAAAATGAGAAATAGAACATTACTCTGATGAGATGTCCATAACCATTCATGTAGTCGGCTGTAATTATACTCGTAGATATCGGGAGTTGCAGAGTCTATCACAACCGACCACATATATCCAAACTTTTGCCAGTCTGATTGCGAAAAACTAGGCCTGCAGTGTTTGGATATGTTTTCAAAAATGTGCCACCTGCATAGTAATTGGGCAGCACTAGGAAATATTCTTCTGCATGCGTTTACAAGAGCCAATTCTCTATCGGTTACAATAACGTGTGGTTCCATACACTGTTGAAGTGTATCTTTTAGGTTTTGTAACACCCAGACAAAATTCTCTTCACGTTCCTTACTTATAAACGCATGTGCAACACTAAACGTCTTGTGTGTTGATGTGACACCAACTATTTGAACAAATGGCATGTTGTATTTGTTCGTTTTATAAGTTGTGTCAATTAACAAGACATGAGGAAATGCGCGCCAAATATTATAAGATGTCTGGTGGATAAAAAAAATTTGTTCCACGACATCTGTCGACGCATCGTCTTGCGTTTGGTAAATAAAATTATTTCTTTGCAATGTGCTAAAAAGGACCTGAATTGGAGTTTCCCCCGTGTTTTGTCCAACACGTAACTTCCGTCGTGCATTGTAAATATTTCTAAGGTTGGAAACATTATCGGGGTTTTGGTCCTTTACAGCTGCAAGTATATCACGGGGCAACATGTTTTGGTTTGACAGTTGCTCAACTAGACGGATTTCATTTTCATTTAATCTCATCGCATATGGATGACCGCCTAGTTGTTCAGTCCCTAGGTGGTTGTGTTCATTATTGACCACACGCAACTTCCAACCACCACAACTTCTCTCGTATCTACCAATTAGCTCAAATTCACACCCAGTCTTCTTCGAACCAGTACGTCTAGCTTTTGGTTCACCCTGATACACGCCACCGCGATCGCATTTAAGCCACACCTTTATAACTACACCGGTTGCATTAGTTTTGCTTCGTCGTCTAACTAGCACATAACCATTTTCACGCCCTCTACCAATCGCCCAGTCAACCAGTTCATCAACACCGGCAAACACCTGAAAAGAACAAATGTATAAGATTTTATAAACTAACCGTTAAACGAATAAGTTTATTACCTGATCAGTTTCATAGACACACATATATTCATCACCGAAATTGTTGCCTCCCATCGACATTGTTAAACCTTTACGATTTTGAAATTGTTAAACCTTTGCGTATTCTATTAAAATGTATTCCATCAAGATATATAATCGATTTCAATTTAGGTATACCTCTATTACGTCCATTCAAATAATTTGGGCAGTTCAAATTATTGGTGTCAATACGACCCGTATAGACCTTTACGGGCCGTATGTACTGCGTGTCAGCCGGCGTCAGCCCTATGATTTGACGTGTCAGCTTTTGTCAGAATATTCTTTTTCAATACGACCCGTATTGGGCTTTACGGGCCGTATTGCGGGTGTCCGTTGATCCACTCGGGTGTCTCCCTAACAGCCCCCTTTAACAAATGTCCCGTTATGAAACCGACCATATATCGACAGTAAAATTTAAAAAAATATAAATGCACATGCAAAGAGAAATCTTACTTAACGAATAAATCAAGGTTTTCTATAGACACTTGGCACATTCATAGAGCACCTTAATGTTTTTTCCCGCCCCTCTCTCCTATTAAATATACCTTATATTAAATATTAAATATACTTTTCACACATTTTTAAATTAAAAATAAGACTTATTTAATACATTAAAAATATTTTAATATTAAAAAAACACTTTTTTTAAAAAAAACAAGTTATTATAAAATATAGAATTTTTGAAAATAATTTTACAAAACGAAATATTTAAAGAAAATTTTTTGAAGCTATTAGTGTTTAAAAAAATAATGTAATTATTTTGTGATTTAATCTATGAAATTATATTTAATTATATTTTATAGGATTAGGTTTAAGTAAAAATGGTGAAATTAGTGACAAGAGTGAGAAGCAATATTGACCCTTAAATTAAGCATGTGATTAATTTTCAAGAGAGGATATTAAGAAATTTTATCCCGACAAACAATACGTAGTCCAGGTTCAATGAATCTGGGGTATATAAATTATGTGACAAGGCGTTTAGTTTGTTACAATTTCGATCATGCATGGGTTTATACAAATAAAAAAGTTTTGCATATTTTCCTTAACAAATACACCTAATTATTAAACTAGATGAATAAGTTTGAAATAAAAAAAGCAAATAAAGAAGTATATACAAAATATACATGACGTAAAAGACTATATTACATTTATGGTTTTTTTTTTGTTGTACAGATCGTATGTCCACAAAACATGATTGTCGTATATTACGTATCATTATTGTGTCTATTGCTGTCGCACCCCGAGAGATCCCGTCCCGAACGGGGCGCGAGCAACAACAGATTGTCAGGATCGCAGTCTCCGGTCACACAATGTTGCGAGACCTACATGCCTGGTTTCATACGTACATCCAATAACTTGGATAAAACAGTTTAATAGAATCAGAGTTGCGGAAGTAAAAAGGTTAAGTTGTCAAAACAACATTGTAATTATAAGTTGCGGAAGCATAAGTTTAATCAGTTTTGAAAACTTAAAGAGTAGTAATGCGGAAGCGGTTTAAGTATTTAACATTACATAACAAAACAATTGTCAATCGTTATCAAATTGCCTAAGACACTAAAGCTGATGCATGGGACTCCATCCTAGCATCCTATCCTTGTGTGCGGGCCTTAGTTACCAGAGAAAACATGCGAGTAAAAGGGTCAACACAAAGGTTGGTGAGAGCACAGGTTTGTATCAGCAGTAAACATCAAAATGTTTAAAGTAAATGTTTTGCAGTTTTATATATCATATGCGGGTTCGAAACCGAAGCTAACATGCTGCCTCCCGCCATGTCCATCCAACTAGACAATGACAATGTTTATTGGTCAATTATGCACTGTTCCAACCTCCAGTCGGGGTGGCCATACGGCGCACAACAGTGGGGCTTGTCAGGCCCAAATAGTACTATTCAGAATTACCACGCTAAGCGCTACGCGCTATTAACGGTTCGAGATGTGTTTAATGAGGACTTATCAGTTTTGTGGATGAATGCCACACATATGTATATACGATATAAGTATGTACCAATGTACCCAAAAGTATGTATGTTGATCAAAATCAGTTGTATGCAATGTTTTCTCCCCCAAAGGTAGAAAGATAAAAAGGGGCCGTGAACTCACCTGATAAAGTAGTTCCGGTTTATGTGGTGTTCGCGACTATGAAAGCTAGCAGTCCTGCTAGTAAGCTCCTATAATCATATAGGTGTAAGTATGCGTTCTGTGGTGTGTTGTAGTCCATACAACTCCAGGTGTCGGTGTGCTCAACCGAGTGTGTGTGTGTTGACTTGTGTTGATCTACGAATCGTTGGTGACACGATTGTTGTGTTTATGTACCTTAATGCACATAAGACACCAAAATGCATCCTATGACTCTAATCGCACAAGTTACCATTTTTAGAAAGTTTCCAATTTAGAGAAGTGTGGTTATGAAATCCTGTTTCATAAAGTTAATACTCACAATATGTTTATAAAATAATGTTTTAGCATTTAAAACACATCATTTGCGCATAAATCATCATTTATGCCGTTTTGCCCAAATAAAGTTTCCTTATTTGAAAAGTGTCCGTTTAAAACTTGTTTTCACAAATCAAGGTTTCCAACCGTGTTAAAGATCACTTCTAAACATGTTTCAATAATCAAAGTTTACCAAAACATTCAAAACATCAAAAGCCCTCTTTTGATTTTGAAAAGTTTCCTTATTTAGCAGGTTCTTTCAAAACCATGTTTTTGACAAAATCAAATACCCAAATGTGTTTCTAAACACTCCAATTTACATTTGACAACATCTAGACATGTCTAACATGTCTAGATCATTACAAATCTAAGACATGCACATAAAAGTTTCCTTTTATGGCAAGTTTGCCTAAAACATCATCAAATCAATCAATAACTCAACAAAACTCAAATCTAACATTCTTGTACTTTAAAATCAGTAAATCTATGATATCTAAACAACAAATCACCAACGCATTCGAGCACGATAACTAAACGGAGTTGCATGTGGGTTTTTACCCATTGCACGTGCGATCTAACCATTAATAAACAAGTAAAACTACCTTAGAAGCTCCTTGACGATGAGATTCAGTAGTAACAGCTCCTGGTGATGGTGATTCGGTGCGTGGATCGTAACTTCTATCCTCCTAGCTTCCTCTCCAAGCTCTAAGGTCTTCAAGCTTGCCAAGGATGAGGGAAATACTTCCAAAAGAGTTACCAAGGGCTTGGGACAAGTTTGGCAGAGGTTTAGGGTCGAGAAGATGAGTAGAAGATCGGAGAAGGTGTCAAGAAATCGAACAGAATGAATGGGATTGAGTTTTATAAAAATTTTGATCTGCATGGCCTTCGCGTACCGCGGAGGCCGATCAAAATCCTTTACCGCGTACCGCGATGGAATTCGGGAGTCCCGACTCCCGGTTTGCTTCGCGTACCGCGAAGCCTTTTGCGATGTGGTTGTCGCGTACCGCGATGGCTCCATTTTCTTGTTTTTCGATTTCGTTGATACGATTTTGCTCGTACTTGATCCCTAACGTTTATCCAAAGCATCTAATACATGTTTAGCACATAATCGTATAATAGCACATAGGTTTGATCACCAACGTTCGTGAGACTCATATGTGTGTTTCGATAATTCCTTGAATTATCTTTGATAGTTTGTGTTTGTGTCTAACGAAGTGTTTGCACGCTTGATTAATCCAAATCAACGTGTGATGCACAATTCAATAATAATCCAAATTATTGTTTTGTGTTTGTGTTTAGCTCATCTAATTAAACTAAATTAAATGAAATGCAACAAGTATGGATGTGAAATGAGTGGTGCAATTTATCTAAAATTGCCGGGTGTCACATCATCCCCTTGTTGAAAGAAATTTCGTCCCGAAATTTGGTTGTTGTTGGTAGTGTTTGAGATTGAAAATTTTGAAAATTTCTGGTTGTCACATCATCCCCTTGTTGAAAGGAAATTTCGTCCCGAAATTTATTCGTTGTTGTCGGCGTTCGACGTTGTCTGTTTGAAAAGATGGGGATATTTGCGCATCATCTGATCTTCACGTTCCCGCGTGAATTTAGGTCCGCGTTCCGAGTTCCATCGGACCCTGGCAATCGGAATCTGACTCTGTTTAATTCGTTTGACCTCTCGGTCCATGATCTCTACCGGTTCTCCCATGAATTGCAGTTGTTCATTCACCTGGATTTCATCCATTGGAATCACAAGTGTCTCATCTGATAAACACTTCTTCCGATTTGAGACGTGGAATACGTTGTGAACTCCATCGAGTTCGGCTTGTGGGTTAAGTCGGTGTGCTACTGGGCCGATCTGCTTCAGGATTTCGAATGGCCCAATATACCGTGGATTCAGTTTTTCCTTGTTCGCCAAAACAGAAAGGGTGATCGGTATAGCTCTACTGACGATCGCGAGCTGCTGCCATGCGATTTAGATTCTGTACTATCTTCTCGGTTGTTTCATGTATAAGTTTTGAGCCAGTGAGTTCCTTCGGACCGTTATTGTTCCTGTTATTGTTTCCGTTCTTTAGATATGGGCAGTCCTTCCTGAGGTGCCCCGGCTTCCCACATTCGAAGCAACTCTTCGGTGCTTCATCCCCATTGTTTTCCGCATGAGGGCAGTCCCTCTTAAAGTGCCCTGGCTTTCCACATCCGAAGCAACCTTTTGGTGCTTCGTATTGCTGCGGTTGAGGCTGTGGAATTTTGGTCACCAGTTCACCCCTGCAGTTTTTAGTTGTGTGGCCTCGCTTTCCGCACCATTGGCATCGGTCTCTTTCACACGGTCCTTGTTTATGATGATAATCACAGTTGTTGCACCTTGGGTTTTTGCCAGCATAGGCACCCTTACGTCGTCTTGGTGGTTGTAGAGTGGGGGTTTCATTTTGAGGGTTATCCCATTTGCGTTTGTTGTCGGTGGTTTTGATTATTGAGCCACGTGGAGGTAATAATCCTTGAATAACCGCGGTATCGGTCAGTTCATGAGCTAAGTATACGGCTTGTCGTAAGGTGGTGGGGTCAGCGGATAGTACCATATCCCGAACCTGCGGTGTCAATCCCTCAATGTATCTTTCGAGGTGTTTGTAGGCTGGGGTCACCATTTCTCGGCACATGTGTGCCAACTCATAAGATCGAGTAGTGTATGCCTCGATCTCAGAACCAATCATCCTATGGTTCCGAAATTCCATTTCCGATTTCTGATCTTTGTCGTGAGGGAAATATTTGTGGTTCATCATTCTTTTGTATTCCTCCCAAGGTATAGCCTCAGATGTTTCTCGTCCTATGGTTTGAACAGTTGTGTCCCACCAAGTGAGCGCTGCTCCCTCTAAGGTTCCTATTGCGTACTTCACGCGGTCATTAACCCTACAATTGCTCATGATGAAAGTTGTTTCCATTTTCTCAATCCATCGGAGGAGGCCGGCAGCGCCCTCCGTACCATCGAAAGAAGGCGGTTTGCAATCTAAGAATGTTTTGAATGTGCAGTGGGGTGGATTTGGGTTTGTCCCTTGA
The DNA here is from genome assembly GCA_009363875.1 of Mikania micrantha. Classification (NCBI taxonomy): domain Eukaryota; kingdom Viridiplantae; phylum Streptophyta; class Magnoliopsida; order Asterales; family Asteraceae; genus Mikania; species Mikania micrantha. The sequence continues at coordinate 22,622 of SZYD01000775.1, read as the reverse complement.
GTCAGTCAATTCTGGTTACGTGCAGCTTCGCGTGCAGCGATTTCCTCCTCAACTCGTTTGATGATTAGTGCGTTCAGTTTCGTTGCGGTGAGGTTAATGTTTCCATGTGCTCCCGCGTTCTTGCATTCTCCGCGTCTTCCAGCCATGATCTTCATAGCGAGAATATGCGTTAGTGTAGATCTAATGACTAAAGTAGCACATGATTGATATGAGAAGAAAACATGTATTGATTGTCATAGACAGAATTTTCAATAACATATATTAGTCTCGATATATAATAAGTTGTACTGATTACAATTTATTTAACACCCAAGTCACTACAATTCCAAAATTTCGAGTACAGAGACACGACTTGTCCCTACCACATCTATGCTAAGTAAATCAAGGGCATTATCGATAGTGAAATCCGAATCAGCACTCACCGCTGGTTCCTTTTCCTCAGAGTCAAGTTCTTCTGAAATGCATTGCTATTTGTTCCGGCTTCTACGTGGGAACAGAGGAGTGTCGCTTCTTTCACCGTTGCTGTCTAGGGTTTCCCCATTACGAAGAGATATGCGCACAACCTTGTCGTGGCAAATGGTTTTTAGCTTAGTTTTTAGACAACCTTTCCATGCCCTCTACAACATCAAAACTGTTTAGTGTAACTTAGCATGAGGTCGATCCTAAATTTATGGTTTGCTAGCTCTATAGTGCATTCTCTTAGAATGTGCTTAGTTACAATCAGTTCACCATCATCTAACTCTACGGTGTATTCAACCTCTAAATACAATGGGGTTATAACAAGTATTTACTAAAGTGCTTAAATATAAGACTTTTCTCAGTTCCAGTATCACACAATACAGAAGCGTAATGATCGTTTAAGAGATACGTACCTGTTTCAAGATTAGGATCATTTCTGGCTTCCTTAACCCCAATCACGAGGGGTCGTTCCTTCGGACCGTTATTGTTCCTGTTATTGTTTCCGTTCTTTAGATATGGGCAGTCCTTCCTGAGGTGCCCCGGCTTCCCACATTCGAAGCAACTCTTCGGTGCTTTATCCCCATTGTTTTCCGCATGAGGGCAGTCCCTCTTAAAGTGCCCTGGCTTTCCACATCCGAAGCAACCTTTTGGTGCTTCGTATTGCTGCGGTTGAGGCTGTGGAATTTTGGTCACCAGTTCACCCCTGCAGTTTTTAGTTGTGTGGCCTCGCTTTCCGCACCATTGGCATCGGTCTCTTTCACACGGTCCTTGTTTATGATGATAATCACAGTTGTTGCACCTTGGGTTTTTGCCAGCATAGGCACCCTTACGTCATCTTGGTGGTTGTAGAGTGGGGGTTTCATTTTGAGTGGGCGTTATGTTCAACAATGTTTATTATTGTATATTGTGTTTTTATGAGTTTTACTGATAATCATTGTGCAATACGTGGATCACTGATGACAACATATATGACACAATAGACACTATGTTTAGACAGAATGACCTAAAACTCAGTGATGTCTATAACCATTGTTTCTAAAAGTTTTTACATAACCTAAGTATTGTGCAATACATGCATTACAAATGACACATATATGACACAATAGATACTATGTTGAGACACAGTGGCCCAAAACACAGTGATGTCTATAACCATTGTTTCTAAAACTTTTGACCTAACCTAACCATTGTGTAATACGTGCATGACAGATGACGTATATGACACGAAGACACTATGTTTAGACAACAGTCATTGTGTAATATATTTATCATTGTATTTTACCTTCAAAACATTGTGTAATATATAATCATTGTGTCTTACGTTTAGGTCATTGTGTAATATAAACATAGTTGTGTTTTACGTTCAGATATGACACAATGATGAACAAAAAAAACAAGCAAAAACAAAAAAAAGACACAACAAACAAAAAGATACAATGACGCATTATAAATATAAAAGATGGAGGAAAACATTTTTTTAATTTTTTATATAACAATAGTATACTTGTTTTAAAGATTAAAACTGCTCGTTTTTTTGTGTAGTTTTTTTAGAAAAAATAATATCGTATATAAAGTTATGACCGTTTAAAAAAATGGGGAATGTGATAAAAAGTCAACAAAAGTGTCTATACCTAAAACACCATTCCACTAACATTTTAATACAACTTTGATTTCAACCATTAAATTATATATCTAATGGCCCACCATCCTTCTCACACTTCTCACCAATTTAAGTTTTTTTACTATAATAACCCCACCCATATTTTATATTGAAAAAATCATCTTATATAGTTTAAATTTTTATTGGTAACTATTAATTAATAATATTTGTTTGTTTATCTAAATAAAGCATAGAATAAGAGTAAAACATCACTTAATTAAAATGCTATAATTAGTTAAACTCATTTAGTATAATATTTAATGTTATTTTAATAATAATATAATAATTCAATACGATTGTTATAATGTAAGTATGATAATTTAATATTTTGCTGTTCCTAAGAATTTTTTTAATGCTATGTAATTTATAAAATAACTTATATTGATTATAAAATAAGACAACGACTACATAGATGGTCAAAATTTATAAAAAAGCTTTGATGCCTACTTGAGATTTCATCTTTTCACACCAACTTCAAGAAAGAAGTGAGAGTAAAAAAAAAAAGCAGTGAAAAAAATGGCATTTTTTACCTTAAAAAGAAATTGCTACTGCTCAAGTAGTGGTACGTAGTACCACTGTATTCATCATTCAAACACTTGTGTTCAAAGTAAATCAATTATTTAGTGTCTCTATCATAAGTGGTCCTTTTCCAAAATTAGACAACACAAAAACTGACTCACAACTTAAATTCACTTTGCTACCTACCCTTTCATCTATCTTTACATTTTTTTTTCTCAATTTAACATTAATATTTTAGGTTGTAAAATATAGTTATGATATTTAGTAAATAGCAAGCAACTTCTTTAAATGTTGAGTTTTGGTTTGGTAAAAAAAACTTTTTTTTATCAATTGACCAATTAAACTATCATTATTGGTCTTGTAACATGTCAATTTAATTTGTTTGTTAATATCTGGTTGTTGTGTACGTTTATAGTTGTATAATAACTGGATTGTCTTGCAAGGTTTTAAAATGTCGATTGAAATTTCTTTATGGTGTTCAATCACTCAAAATTGCTAACTAATACATGGAAAATATGTTTCATATGTGACAGAAAGTTATACCAACATATTCGTCATTATGTTATATAAAAATAGATTGCTTTCTTCTATAAAAGTTTCAAGAACATTTTTTACTTATTCTTTATGAATGTGGAAGTGGATCTTAAGGTTACAATAACCTAATATGAAACCTTTTATATAGTATAAATGGGCGCGAGTCAGTTTTGAGCCAAATTCATGAATTCAGGGAGAATGCCAAACATGACTAGTTAGGTCAATTGGATATCAATGTGTCAATTTGGGTTTAGTTGTATGATAAGGTTCTCATGTGCATATAAATTTATTAGGTATGCCTCAAGTTCCACCTCCTATCTATAAATCAACCTTCCTTTGTCATCTTAGTTAGAATGTTCACAGTCCATTATCAAACCACGAATTTCACGGTCGATTTAAAAAGTTTGAAATCATAATGAACATGTCTGTTTATGGTTTTCATCAAAAGTGAACGTAAAATCCCGGACCGGACCATGGGTGATGCATATACAATATTGATGATTTAGGCATCATTCAACCAGCAATTACATCTGGGTTTGCAATGTGATTGGTCTTTCTCAAACCATAAAACAGTTCGGATTTTACTTTTAAAAGGATATATAAGCACAAACCTAAAAAGCTCAAACCATAACCAAACCGTTGATAACGTTTCGGTCTAGTTTCTATTTTATTTGGTTGGATTTTGATTTTCATTATTTTAAAACCGTTATAAACAATTTGGTTTATGATCACACTTAAAAAACGTAAAAATCGAACCATGAACAACCCTAATCCTAGTTGTAAATGATTTAGAGAAAGAGGTAAAAAATGTTGCACATGACAATATGATTTTCCCTTTTAAAAACAAAAACTTAGACACTTAGAATCATCTCACAATTGAATTATTCTTCCATCTTGAATAATAATAACATGATGACTCAACCAATCCTATTTAATAAAAAAAAACAATAACTAAGAAAACTAATATAATAACCAATGATGTCTTGTCCTACTGGTAAAATTGAGGTATGAGAAAAGTGATAGGAGATCAAGGGGTTCGATTCTTGATCTCACCCGATTTTACCGGCCTTCCATCATCGTGGCTTTGGGCGGGTGTTTGGGTCGGATTTTTCCGAGAATTTGTGACTTTTCCGTCTGGTCTAGTGGTCAGCTCGGGCATCTTTTAGCCATTGAAAGTTGCATATGGATTACACGGTAGTTGATTAGTTGACCGTTAAAAAAAAAAAAAAAAACAAAGACAACTAACATAATGGACCGATTCGTATTTGGTTGGCACATGCCAATATAGGCAAACGGGTAACCAAATGGTCCCCTGCCCTCCCTCTCATAAAATCTTGGAACCTAAATATATTATGATTAAGTAAGCCCTACAAATGCATTCCCTCTAAATGGGATATATTATCCAATAATATAATATTAGTTTAATAAACTTTCAAATCACCCCCTCAAACTATGTGAATTTTACAATTAACACCCTCACTGACTTTTTTATAAACGTCTTTTCATCCTTACACCTTTCATACACTGACTAGAGAGAGAAACAAAGGTCTGATGATGAATATTTACACCGCATGTGCACTTTCTCTCTCCTCTTAACTAGACTGTCTGTGATACAGAAAAAGGATTGGTACAATTATTTACATTAAATACAATTCGGTATTGTGAGATTTAGACTTTGCCTAAATTGGTCCCTCTGTCCCACTCACCTATTTCTACCTATTCTTGAATTAATGAAAACGGTTTGCCTCTTATAACATTTCAGTATTTAATACTTTCCTTCGTATTATTAAAAAAAATAAACATTATATAATGGAAAAAAATCCATTTGTTAACAACATACATAGTAAAATATTTTTCTTTAAGTTAAATTAGGTGTTAGTTTGATAGCATCTTAATAATTTCATTAAGATATTAACTCTGAATCGATAAAAGATCGAAACAATTTGCTTCAATATAAAAACTAAACATGATTACATGAATAGGATAACATCCATCTTGAAAGGTATTTGGTGCTTTTATAAGATATCCACGGTTCTTCTCTATTTGTAATCCAATAACCAACTCAATGGGTTCCGTTAAGCTAGCTATATGCCGTGTATTATCGACGATTTCTACATAGGGCGGTAATGTGATATCTTGAGCAGTTACATATCTAGGGCCCCTGACACAAATAGACGCCTCACAAGTTCCATAGAGATTACTTCTCAATACGATTTCTTTCAAATTCATTAAAATTTCATGTATTGATTCTTGAATACCCATTATAATAGAATATTCATGTGAGATAGAAATTATACCAACATTTTTTAGCTTATTAATTTCTTCATCAAGTCAATAAGTTAAAAAGATTAAGTCAATAAGTTAAAAAGTTGATTTCAAATGGGATCCCACACATGCACTTAAAAATAGTCTGAATAATTCAGACATATTACAGATGTAACACTTAATGAACCAAATAACCACTTAGTTATGAAACTTGAGATGGTGACCACACTTGCTAGCCCATATCAAATGGATTGTTGTTTGAATGACTCAAGTATCCTAGAATATTGTAGCTATTAAAAGGAAAAGTTTTTCAACCAATTATACAATTATAGCCATTGTTTGCGAAATATTTGGAACGAAAAATGACGAAAATCGTCACAAGTCCTATGAAAGCATAGCTACTTCAATTCTATAGAGTGGGTTTGTGTCTTTTTCGTATAAAGTTTATCATGCAAATAGTTAGTTATTGTATTTTATAATGGTCACAATATGCTATTTGCATGTTAGTGTAATAAATTCGCATGGTACTTTAATATATCTTTCGAAAATTACAATATTTTTATCACCATATATTAAATCAATTTCCATCAGAGCAACAAACAATCTACAACCATATACTATCTTCGAAATAAAACATGATATTTTAGCTCATTTTTACGTAATGCTACTTGCTAGGTTAAGTGTACATGGGCCTGAATATGATAGAGACATAAACATGATTGTCATACACGTGAACCTAAACATGCATGAAATGTGGATTCTTTCATTGACTAGAAAGACACATTTATCTAGTAAGAAAAAGAAAAAAACAAGGGGTGACGTAATACATTCAACAAAACTTGTTTGAAACATCAGTCTTTGCTGATGACATGTTTTCTGAAAATATTATCCTAATGACATGTCGTTGTCACAAATCTCGTCACAATTACTTCACTTAGAAAATCAACTCGTCAACTAGCAACATGTTATATAGATTGAGTTCTAAAACAAGCTAAATTCGTTTTACTCGTGGTAAACAAAGGAATCAAACATTCAATAATCAATCAAAGCAACTATATATAAATTAATCAACTTGGATATTCTTGAAATCTATTACTCTTTGTGATCAAACAAATTGTACAGTTACAATTTATTTATTCAGATAAGATCAATAATTGATTCAGAACCTGAATTGTTTATAATGAAATTAAAGCGCTTCTTGTGATTGACTTGTGACTGACCTGTGTTTTTTTTTTCGTGTTTTTCTTACATATTGTTTAATCAAGGCTCAAGATTCATCAATTGAAATTAGACCATAAACTTTAATTGATATCAGATAAGTTTCCTCATTCCTAGCTGTTACACTTTATCTACTTTTTAAAATGTCTTTATGGTAATGCAATATGACGATAATATGTTACGAAATTATAAAGGGAACAAAAAGACAAATACATTAAACATAATATAGATAAAGAAATTAGATTAGTCTTACTAAGATATCATATGTGTGTGTATTTGTTACAAATTAAATAGTTTGGGTGAAAGATTAGAAATTGATAAATAATATTTTAAGTTTTAAATAAATAATAAAACAATAATTATAAAATATAAAGGAACATGAAAAACTAAACATGACACGTAACGCATGAGTTACTGTTTATTAGAGATAGATAGATAGATAGATAGAATTACAAAATTAACCTCTAAAGATGTCTCCTAATATTAATTAGCAAAATTGGGCAGTTTTTTTAACAATTGAAAAATTGTTACCTGCTAGCAAGTAGCTAGAAGATTATAAGACCTTAAAATGAAAGGCCTACATCATCCCATTTTACCAACTAATGAGACAACTAGAACATAATTACATTCCCAAATTAAAAGATATCCAATTAGACCAACATACATCTATATTTTTTGAGCAGTTAATGATTCATAAGAACAAGAGTGAATTGATTTCTCTAAGCAAAAATTTATGGTTCAACCTTCTTTTCATTGTGTATTAGTTTGTTTCTTGCACGTCATATGCACTAGCATGTTGAAAGCAAAATTGGGTAGCTAGAATTATCAGATAATCGAGTATATATATTTCATTAACTATTTACCTTAATTGAGTTCGATAAACAAATGATGGATCGGGATCGGGTATAATTGCCGAGTCGTTTGTATGTTGGTTATGAAATTGACGTGTTGCAATCTATTTAGATGACTTATTTTCCGGACAAATGATTTAATTAGTAAATATATATATATATATATATATATATATATATATATATATATATATATATATATATATATATATATATATATATATATATATAACTAATGTTAGGTAATTAACCCATCACTTTCTCCTTTGAATTTCTCATATGGGATCGACATTTGTGGCTGCAATTGATTTCGATTATAATTAATTTATTAAATAAATGATGATAAAGTACGTGCATGTAAGACGTGTTAATTTCCTAGATAAATCATTTAATAATAAGATAACGCAGATTCTAGAATTCAACTGGATTATTATTTCAAGAATATCGTCTCCTATTATTTATTCCTTTATTTATTTAATTTATTTATTTTTTATGATTTTTTATAACCACATAGTTTTAGTTAATCAAAGAAAAATCCAATTCCATTTCTAGTATCATTTTGTGATGCGCTTAACCAATCAAAGCACCAATGATCTCTTGTTTTATTGTTAATATGAAGGTATGAGAGAAGTGATAGGAGACCCAGGTCATGTGTTCGATTCTTGATCTCATCCGGTTTTACCGGTCTTTCACCGTCGTGCCTTCGGGCGGGTGCTTGGGTCGGGGTTTCCTCATGAACTGGTGGCTGGTGGGCTAGGGGCTCCGTCCGTCTGGACTAGTGGCCAGCTTGTGCATCCTTTAGCTATTGAGGGCTACGTACGGAGTACCCGAAAATTGATTAGTTGGTTATTTTTTAAAAAAAAGTTAACCAATCAAAGTTGTTTATCAAAAAAATAATTTATCTTTCTTTCATTTACACAACCAACCAAACTAAATTTTTTGACTTTCATTTACAACAAACTCAACCCAAAAATAAAAATAATTTTCTTCTTTATAAATAATGTTTTTGTCATTTTAAACTTTAAAAATAAAATAGATAATATTAATTTTTTTTATAAAAGTATGTCAATATTATAATTTATAAATAGAGAAATAAATTATGAAATTTGGTAAATTTTTTATATTTTTTAACTTAGCAAAATGTTAAATTTTTATATAATTAGATTTTAGTTTATTGAAAAAAAACCCATCTATCAATAAATTGTTGACATGTGTATAGATAATGGCAACCCAAGTCTCTTCACCAAACCATTTGAAAGATGAAAGGGAATTTACTATTTCTTTTTTTAATTTGATATCCAACCAACCTTAATTTTGATTGTTGATGGGAGAAGTGTTAATGACCTTTCAAGGACCGAATTAAGTTTATGACGTTTTTCTAGCAATCTTGCGAACAACAATTCATTCCAAAAACATATACAAAATTTTGTTAGAAATACGTTTCTTGCTATAACATTAATCGTCGTTTAAAAAAAATATACACTTGATAATTCTTTTAAGCATAAGGTCATTTTATTTTCATATGAAGATTATAGGTTTCGGTTCTGGTTTCGGGTTTTTTTTCCCACCTCTACCTCCAAAGACCCACCATGACAAAACCTCTGACTCACCTGAATGTTACAAGTAAGACTTAAACCCATAATCTTCGTACGAGAAAGTCATGAGGTTGTCTCGTCTCCAACCGATTGATAAAGGAAAGAAGCATGTCAAAACACTAACCATGATAAAGCTATCGACACTGTAATGCAGATACATTAATCCGTTATATTGACACAAGAAGAATTTTATTTCATTATATATATTTTTTCATTTATTTGTAATTTTTCATCATTAAAAGTCACTTTTTACTTTTTAGTAGTGCTTAATTGTTTATTTATTCTTAGTACCAATGATGGGACCAATATTCATCCTAGCTAACCATATACCAAAGAACTTCTAGTCTAATGTTACTTCATTGACTTCTCTACGAAATATCTTATGTTTGAATCTGGTACGAACCATATCTGCTGAGTCAAGGTCAGGAGGTTTACACAGTTGGGGCTGCTTTCTAGCCTTCTGGGTAGGCTTGGGCGTAGGCCTCAGAGTCTCAAGTCCGAGGAAATGATTGAAATCATGTCTTAGATGTTGTCGTATCAAGCCAATAAAAAATAAGCTAGCTAACCAAATGAATTTCATTTTGAGTTTATCGAAAAAGTGATATGAGTGGTATTCAATTCTTATATTCTTAGATTTATATGTGTGGATATAAATTGTTGTTATTTGTATTTGAAAGCTACGTGTTATTAAAAGTTCCTCTAAGTGAAAACTTTTTCCCCCTTTTTATGTTTAGTGGATTAGGAATATTGCTGAATACCAGAAGGGAACAAGCATTTACACATCAATATTCGAGAATCGATCATATTATTTGATATATATCACTGTATATTCACTTACATGACGTATATTGTAAACTAAAATTAATATCAAATTTACTAAATATTTATTTGTTTTATGGGTTTTGGTAGATTGTAAACATGTGGGGATGAATTTGCTAAATGGAAACGATAACAGGGCTTCAACGGTGAGCATAAATTTTAAAGTGAGAGCGAAATCAATACATATCAAAGTTTTTAATTCATTGACCGAAAAATTAACATTACTGATGAAAAAATAGCAGGAAACTCACTAAGCTTCGCCCCTGAGTGAACAAGGGTCGTCTTGTCTCGTTCCTCTTTCAATTAGGAATTCATTAGTAGGGCCGTAGGGGCACTTAGAGGTGCGCAAATCGGGTAGGTTTTTTTAGAACCGGTTCCGGAACCGGCGGTTCCGGTTCCAAACGGTTCCGGTCAACAAAGTCAATACCCGGTTCCGGTTCGGGTTTTGGCCGGTTCTTGTTCGGGTTTTGCCGGGTACAGGTGGAATCAGTTACGGTTTTTCCGGTTCCGATTTCGGTTCTGATTTGTCTGAAAAACCGAACTCGTTTCTACCCACCGGTTCGAGTATGACGGGTTCCGGTTGTCGGTTCCGGGTCCCTTTTTTTGTCCACCTCTAGGGGCACTATTAAGCAAGATTGATGGACTATGATTTGAGATATCCCATAATCCATCTTCTCCATATGAAACCAAAGCCCATTTGTGACATTATCGAGTCCAAAAATTATCAATTGAGTGTATTGAAGACCGTGGTAAAGTCCACTTTAAATTACATTGCATTTTCATAGACTTTTTAGTCTAAAGATTGAACCTTATTAACCACTATATGCCCATGAAAAATACATCTCCCTTTAACAAAGGCTAACTGCTCATTTCTAACTAGGGATGATGATTTCTTACAAAGTACTTACACCAAATTTCTACTGTACTAGTACTAACCAAACACTATTGGTACTAGTACTGATATTTTTCTTCATATTTTTTGTTCTGGTACCTTTAATTTTGATATTTTTCAGCATTTTTAATGGTACTGAACCTATTGAATTATGAAAGCTAAAATTTTAGCTAGGAATTTTGACACTGATATTTGATCATATTAGGCTGATGTGCCAATAATCACCATAGTTAAACGGGTGAGAGGAGTTGGGCGTTGTTTGTTGTAGCCCAAATATTCATCGAGAGAATATTCCTATAAAGTTGCTTAGCCATTCTTTTTCTTGTTGTTTTTTCATTTCTTAATTATCAAACATGAAATTTATGATAAAAAATTCAGATAATAAGAAAATTTTAATCTATGATAATACAAAAACTTTGCATCTCCTCATATTTTAAATTCTTATCAAAATTTTAATTTATTCTCCAAGTGGATTAAAAAAATATTTGTTACAACATAATTTTCATATAGGTTCATAATATACTAATAGTTACCAATGTCATGAAATGAAACCTAATCAATGAGAGATTAAACATAAAAAGAAAACATTGTAGCTAGTTACTAACATTAGGTGAGGTCTAATGCTTGGGTTGAGGATAAGTGAAACGTGTTAGTCACGCCCATAACACAAGATCTTACATTAAACTTACGTAAATACCGTTTACAGAACACCCCATTTCTTTAAAAAACAATACAAAACACTGACATATCAAATGTTTTCTTAAATATACTTGCAATTCATGATAAAAGTCAAAAAAATCTCTTCTAAAGATGTTGTTTTGCTATAAATCAAGGATATAAGCTATGCCGAATAAATATTAGGTGAAAGGTTAACTTCAAATAACAAAATCATTAAAGTTAAAATGTTACTCACTCTAAGATCAAGTGTTTCATCGAAATTATATTAGATAAAAGTCATAAAACTATTGGTGTTAAAAAAAAAAAAAAATCAAACTTGCTTTTATGATCATCCCAATGCAAATACTTTCTTTTTCTGGCTGCTTCAACAACTCTGCCTAATCTATCTCTATTCTATGATTTTGTACAAACAAATCGACTGTTGTGTTTTTAATTAAAATGGGATCTGGGGCTGCAAATTTGCTTAAACTAATCGCTCAAAATTTCGACATTCTTGCAAGGTTTCTTCTATACTCTTCCAACTTCATTCTTCAAACACAAATATGGAGTTTCAATTAGAAACTTGTTCATTCTTGATTTGATTTTCTTGCCTGTTAGGGTTTATGAGCTTTCTTGTTCTTGTAGCTTTACAGCCTGGAACAATTGAGTTTTAAACAGATCGGTGGTTATCAATATCATATTTTTAAGTGAATTAAAGATTTTTTTTTAGGGTTTTGTAAGGAATCTGATTTGGTTTGTGAATTTGGTCTTGCAGCCCGGTTCTTAGTCTGGCTTATCCTCTGTAAGTTTGATTCTTGAAGTTTATTTTATCAATATGCTTCGGTTGTTCCTTATTTTAAGGTTAGATACAAAAAGAACACAACATGCTTTCTTATTTAAAACACCCTCAAATCGGTCAGAATTTGATGAAATGAGATCAAATTAATGATGTGATTTACTGAATTTTTGTATAAAGTAGTCATTTTGAGTAAAAATGTGTTTCATGTCTCCAACAAAGCCTTTACATATGATTGTGCTGCTAACTGCCATTCATTTCACAAATTTGGGTGTTTTTTACAACTTTTTGTGCATGCTCCATTTGCGGTGCAAGCATATAACGTATATTTGTATGGACCTTTAAGTGTCGAAAGTAAAATTTTTGAGAAATTAACTTAAACGCATTGGGATGAATAATTTTAAACGATAACTTTGAGTCATGACTCCTTCGTAGCAGCCTCTATATCCCAAATGAGATAGGGGTAATGTTTGTCTTAATCTTCCTCTTCAGACCCTATGAAAGAGTGGGAATATACTGGGTAGGTTTGTTTGTTTGTTTAATATGTATTTGTATGTTAACATATGAAAATTGGTTTGAGGGGATTTTAAAGCAAAATGAGGTATGTTGGTTTTTTATGGTATTAATCTACTCTAAACCAGTTGGTTTATCATTAGCTTTAATCAGTGAATAATGAGCTTATATCTTTCTCTTAAACAGATATGCGTCAATCAGGGCGATAGAGACTAAATCTCCGGTTGATGATCAACAATGGCTTACATATTGGGTTTTGTATTCTATGATAACTCTGCTCGAGCTAACCTTTGCTAAGCTCATCGAATGGTTAAGTCGTATGCTTTATGTTATATGTTTATGCTTATTTTCTTGGATATGAATAATTTTTTTATCTTTGTTCATTCTATTTTAAAATTTGTCAGGATTCCATTCTGGTCATATGCAAAGCTGATTGTAACCTGCTGGTTGGTGATACCATACTTCAGCGGTGCTGCATATGTTTATGAACAATATGTTAGACCGTTTTACACGGGAAAACAGACGATTAACATCTGGTATGTCCCTAGAAAGAAAGATGTGTTTAGTAAACCAGATGACATATTAGCTGCTGCAGAGAAATATATCCAGGAACATGGACCAGACGCGTTTCAAGAAATGATTCATCGCGTATGCATCTTCCTGTTTCAATTTCTCGTTTCAAAATATTTCCTTTATATCAATATGATTATGATATTTACCCCTTTAATTATGGTTATTTCATGCAGTCTGATAGGGAAGCGAGGTATGGTGGTGGCAGCATCTTTTCTGAAGACGACCGTAGATACTGAGGTTTGTTTCTGTGTTATATTAGGCCTAAACTCTGTTATTATGTTTTCAACATGACTAAATTTACATAATCTGTGATTTGTATGATATCTTGGGGTTTAGATGCGTGTTTCCGCGTCATCAATGTCTGATGATCATTGTACATAAACCTTATCTAGTTGAGTAATAAATTTGGCCAATTGGAACCACTTGTCACTTGCAAATTATAGAAAAATGCATATGATTAGAGACTTGAATTATGATCAGTGTCACAAAACTTATATTATTGGTTGTCAATTTGTTGTGTTGACCATGGTTGGACCAGATAAGGTCAAGGACTCAAGGCTACAAAGGGTACAATTTTTATCAGAAAATGACAATTACCAACCACTGGTTTATGAATCAGTAAGGATAAACTTTTTAATCATTGACAAATTATCCCTAAAGCTGAAAGCTTCAGCAACTTTCATAGAACCACTTTACAAAATCTCACTACAGTTTCCTTTCCGGTTCGTCATCTTCTTCGGCGTGCTTCTCCTGTGAAGATGGAATCTTGAAGTCTGAGCAGCGTTATTACCTCTTCATCACTGTCAAAATGGGCGGGTTAGGTAGGATAGCTAACGGGTCAAAACGGATTTTGAGCAAAATAAGTTCTCGCCAATTGGATGTTGATGTATCAATTTAGTTTAGGTTAAACAATTTCTGAACAAAATGGGATTGGTTAAAAAAATCATTTAATATAAAACAAAAAATAAAAAATCGAAATTAGTTCATCAGCTAATTTTTTATGACAGCTAGTGGCAACATGGCAATGACGGTCGAGGTGGTGTCATGACAGTGGTGGCAGTTTGTTGGTTGTCACGATGTGGTGTCAATGGCAACAGTGGTGATGAAGGTGGTGACAAAGACGGTGGCGTGGGCAAACAATGGTCATGGGTGGGGCTGTAAGGTTGGCGAGGGGTGTGCGTCTGGTCAAAACCGAACCAAATCTGAGACCTTTGAAAATTCCAGAACATCAAACCCAAAAGCAAGACCATCAAAGGATGGTGTGGTTTTGGGTTATGCCTAAGAAAGCCATGTCATGTATGCAATTTGTTAGGTATGCAAAAATGTGCATAACTTGATAATTATATCTTATGAGATAGGGTGGTTGGAGTGTTGGGATTGGGTTGGTTATAAGAGCACCACTAACAGTACTATGTATTAAAATAAAATACCTAAATTTATATGGGGTGTCCACGGTTCGGTTCGGTTTTTGGCTAAAACCGAAACCTAAACCAACATAGTCGGTTTTTAGTTATTACAAACCGTTCGGTTTTTGGTTTTTTTGTCGGTTTCGGTTCGGTTTTTTCGGTTTTTTTTTTTTTTTTTTTTTTACTTTTTTACTTTTTTTTCTCTTATGCCCAACATTGAAAATGCAAACATGTTTAACAATTAACAATTAATAAATTAATTGATCGAACACTAACTAATTAATATAAAACTAAATAACTATAATCATTTTCTTACATTTAAAAAAATCAAAAGTAAATAACTAAATATGCAATAATTCTAATCTTTACCTTTTAAAATGGTAGATTTCATCTAATCTAAATCTTTATCATCTCCAACGGTACACTTTTTGTGTGTTTTTCTTTAAATAAGTATGAAAATAGCAACATATATATACGTATATATTAATTTTTAAAGAAGATTAAATATCGGTTCGGTTCGGTTTTTTCGGTTTTTATAATATGGAAAACCGAAACCGAACCGCAAATTTCGGTTTCGGTTTTTTCGGTTCGGTTTTTCCCGGTTATTCATTCGGTTCGGTTTTTTCGGTTAATTCGGTTCCGGTTCGGTTTTTTCGGTTTTTTGCTCACCCCTATAGGTTATCTTTCCTTCACTTTAACCTCTACAGTCACCAAAGTGTAACCGACACAGGCTCAATTTTTTTAGGATTTTTTATATTTTATATAAAAAAATTATATCTATTAAGCTTAATTAAGTCTAATATTCAAGCTAAAAAAATTGAGCTTTAAGTTTATATAAGATTATAAAATGTTTTTTATATTATTATGTTTAGGGGGTGAAAATATCTGAACCCGACCAACCCAACAATTTTATGATCAGGTTAACCTTATCGAGTTGACCCTATCAACACCCCTAACTATGATGTTGCTGTGCTTATTGCTATAACGTTAATCATCCTTGGAAAAAAAGAGTTCATATAATTTATAATTCGTTTGAGCCTATGGTCATTTTTTACTTCTCGTCGTGAGCACTATAATTCTCATGACCGGCACTAATTATATCACATCTTTAGAGGTTTTATTATGCTATTTTTATGTATTCAAGTCATTGCTTTTTTAAATACAACGAAAATTATATGTATATTGTTTACTTCTTTTTTCATAATAATATAAACATGCTATTTTAGTATAATTGCATAGATTTATTGATCAAAATAATGATAATATAATTCAAACAAGTCATATATATTATGAAAATAATGATAATATAATTGAAACAAGTCATATTTATTATCAAAATAATGATAATATAATTCAAACAAGTCAACATGCATGTTTGTTTGAATTCATCATGTGATTTTAGGTATTTGGAAACTTTATTTGTGTTTATGAGCAAAACATTAAGCAATAGGATGCTAAAAATAATTCATATGTGAATCCAAACCCGAACCGGATATCATAAAGTTACTAAACATCAAAGAGCACAAAGAAAAAACATGACCTAAGATTCCCAAAGTGTTGTGACTTTATAAAGTATTTATTTACGGCTGTTGGTTTGTAGGCCCTTTAAATATTTAAAAATAAAATGATTCGTTATTTCAAATATAAAAATGTAATAAGCACCAAATAGACGAGCCATCGTTCGAATTATAGATAAGATTGGCTCCTAATTAGAAACAAATAATAAATAAATATATAAATAAAATGACATGCTAAAACACACCTTAATGCAAAACACATAGATAATACAACATTCTAACATGCATAATACACAAGTCTCTCATATGCATAGAGTTTAGAGAGTTGGATTAAATTGGATCTGATTATATATGTATTATATAATTTTAATATACATCATCTATTTTTTATGATTTATAATTGATTGATAGAAATGAATTTAAGGATTAATTCTTTAAAGTTGTATTATTATATGATACAAGTCCACTATACACACACGAGCTGACTATCGTATAATGAAGATTTTGTGTGTAATTAAAGCATGCAAAGGATGTGTGTTGTCATACAAATAAAATTAACACTTGTTTGATAATTACACTCATGGGTGATAATTCTATATGTGCACGAAATTATCATGAAAATATTAATCGTTCTTGCGTGAAATTATATATTTATATACTCTTGATGAACACGTAACAAAATAGGAGAATCATAACTTCCATCGTGTTTCCTAAATGAGTAAATATTAATTTCTAGCTTATTAAAAATTATAAAAATTAGACCACACACATAAATACAGGGGATGGATCTAACAAGAAGAGATTTTTGCCTAAAAAGAGTAACACCTAATGTGTCATGCTAAAAACATAAAAAAATCTAGTACAAAAAACAAAATGTAGTAAAAAAATCCAGTACGTAAAAAAACAAAAATCAAATAAAAAAAATCTAGTATAAAAAGTCTAAAATCCAGTTCAAAATATAAGAATCCAGTACAAAAAATAAGAATTGAGTACAAAAAATAAAAACATGGTACAAAAAACAAAAATAGAGTACCAAAATACAGGGGATGGATCTAACAAGAAGAGATTTTTGCCTAAAAAGAGTAACACCTAATGTGTCATGCTAAAAACATAAAAAAATCTAGTACAAAAAACAAAATGTAGTAAAAAATCCAGTACGTAAAAAACAAAAATCAAATAAAAAAAATCTAGTATAAAAAGTCTAAAATCCAGTACAAAATATAAGAATCCAGTACAAAAAATAAGAATTGAGTACAAAAAATAAAAACATGGTACAAAAAACAAAAATAGAGTACCAAATTATCCTTCCTTCTTTTTTATTAAAATTTAGTATAAAAAATAAGATTTTATACATAAATTACCGTTCCTTCTATTTTTTTATCATGTTACAAGTCAAACTTATATTAGTTCTTACTATACTTATTTTTTTATCATGTTACAAGTCAAACTTATATTAGTTCTTACTATACTTATAATAAACTCATTATTTAAACATTTCTCCCTTATGCATATTGATAATGAAGGATGCAATCATCTTGACTCTTGACTAGTCTTGAGCAGTAAGCTTTAACAAAACAAGAACATAACCAACCATTGACTTCTTTGACGAGAAGACCCGTTCAAATAAAGCCATTATTGTATTATCCAACATGCCACTTTATTATAGAGTTAACTCGTTTTTTTTACCTAATTCATTTTTGACCCTTGGCCTTGGTAGAGTAATTTTTTTTAACAACTTTAATATGTTTATATGTTTATTTGAACATAGAAGAGAAAAAACAGACATACTACTTAATTTATACTACTATATAATACATATTAGAAGGACAAAATAGTAATTTGCTTAAATCTCTTAAAATTAAGAGTTTTACAACTCTTATACCATATGGTACAACTTTTTAATTTTAATCTAAATGTTTGTTTGTGTTTTCACTTTGTCTCACATTGGTAGCTTTTAAGAATTTAAGTGAGATAAAGTGATTATAAAAGAAAACTTTTCAAAACAAATGAATCACTTTTTGAAATTTTTGGTGCATTTGGCCTTTTATGTTAGTAGTTAAAGTCATTTTTAAGTTAACTATCAAGTTAAAAAATTTGCTTTTATTATGGTTATGACTCAAGAACGAACCATGCAAACTTTTAAAACATCCAACTTAAGTGGTGTTTAAACTTAATATATATACATATACATTGAGTTTAAAACGATCGTCTTTTCTCATGTCACAAGGTCCCTACTATCTCGCTTCACAACTTTCCACTTTGACTTTTTGACACATTTTCTAACATGAGGCTGCAACAACAACCATATCAATAACCGTCGTTTGAAAAGAGAGATATTGAACAACTTTCATGAACTACTGCTTCAGGAAGGTTTTATAGAAACTCTGAACGATTGATATTAAAAGTTTTGAAATTTAAATGTCTTGAACCTTCTTAAAAGACGATTACCTTAGTTGAGAACCATATATATAATTTAACAAGTAACTTAGTGAGTTATTTATTGTGTGTGTATTCGTGAATATGAATTTAGGTTTAAAAACTAGAAAAGGTTGTGTGTCATACAAAGATTCCATTGTAGCATGAGTGCCAATCCGAACTTGGTTTGACTTTATATATTTGTTAGCCTAATAACTCACTTGACTTAAACACTTAATAAGTCAACAAGAGTTTTCAACCACAATTAATTTGGACCACAGTTGGGCCCAATACTTGTCTACTCTCCGCGTGAGTGACACTGACTACTCCCAATTGCCAAATGTCATCCAATAAAAACTCTAGTATTGAAAGCCCAATTAATTTAAGTGGACCAAGCCCGACAATTCCAGCCTAATAAAATGAAAAATAGCTTTTTATAATCGGAAGTGGACCCATTGCAAAGGTTCTTACAAGGCCCAGACTCGGCATGAAGAAAGATCGGAGTATCGGAGTTCATTCTTTATCGAACAGGTTTCTGCCTGACACGTGGCGGGTTGTGATTGACCAGAGTCAAATTACCGTTGTGTGCTGGTAATCATTTCATCTTCATGGGTTATAGAATTCGTTAATAACTCAATATTAATCGCTCACAAATCACTAACACAATTAATTTCTCGTTTTTTTGATATATTCTTTTAAGTTATGGTTGTCGATGACACTCATTATTTTAATATCAAGGGAGAGTGGATGCGAATATGAAGTCAATGTCATTCACCAACGAGACGTAGCTCAATCAATACCAAAGATTCTTTTGTTGGAGAATTTAGGAATCAACATTTGAAATTATATCAGATCGTGTATGAAATTACGATCCGAAATTAATATTTCTATCCTTTTGATTTCAAGAAATTTGATTAGAAAGCCAAATTAAGGTGTTGTATATCGAATAACATACAAAATTTTCAGTAAGATACTTGTACGATAATGGTATTCGGTATCACATGCTCATCTCTAGTAACCACCACGGTTATCCTCATTGAATTTTTCACTCAAATTTCACTTTGTCATATGTTACATTTTAACTCGCATTTGATTCTGTTTTGTATTAAATAATTATATATATTTTTTAAATAGCCCAATATGGAAATATCTCCTTGTTAAAATCACGGTCTCCAAAAAATGAGGTTTTGGGTTTAAGTCTAGACAATAAGAGAATAATCGAGAGTAGTTTAAATGTAGAATAGTGTTGTTGAAAAATGATATTTTTGTATCATTTTATATTAAATATAATTTAAAGTAAGTTTATAAAAAAGTTTCCTAAAGAAGAAAAAAAAAAGTAACTAGAGTTTTTTAACAATGAGATTTTTTGTACAAAAAATAACGTTTTTTAAAACAATTTTTAATAGAAAATATAAAAAAATATTTTTTTGAAAACAAATTAAAAAAATGTAAATATATTATTGTTTTGATATTTAAAACACTTATTTACATGTAACTACAATCTTATTTTATCTAAAATATTTTTCTATAAATTCTAAATTTTTTAATAATTATTTAATATTTTTATTAAATTTATGTAATGCATAAGATAGTATTATATGTCTACAAATAGTCAAATACGTACAAAATTAACAATAAATCGAACATTCAACTAAATTTAACATACTCTCCCTGTCCAAGTTGAAGGTTCTAGAATTGAAATTTGGTAGTAGTACGTCCTCATTAAGATATATAGATGTCTGCAAATTAATGAGTTGAAGAAACATTCAAACATACGAACTTTGTCAAATGTAACACGTTTCTAAGAGATACTTTCAACATGATATATTCTTTGAATCATAGACCTCGCCGTGAAGTACATCATCGCATCTACGGCCCAACCAATTGGAAGAGAATCAATAGATTTCTTTTCGTAAGCGATTCATCCTTCCTGAACGGAGCATACAACTCTCCGTTTGTACTGCGCTCTCCAAGTGTCACGTTATCACAAAACACAAAAAAAAAAATTAACATAATATGGAAATGAAGCACTAAATTGATATCCATTCTCAAAGATAGACATTTAGACAACATGTTGATGCTTTAATAAAGTTGCACCACAACAGAAAGAAATATATGATTAAAGAATCATGATTTAGGCAAAACGTGTTGTGTAAAATTGAATCATTTGGTTGGGAGGATATGGGTAAAAACAGTTAGTTAACTGATAGGTAACTATTTGAATAGGCTTGAGGCAATGGTTTTGTGTTGCACGAACGAAAACCGAATTCAGAATTTGGTTTGGTTTTTTCGGTTCCATATAAGGTTCGGTTTTTGGTTTTAATTAATAGTATTTGGTGGCAGCCCTCGTACAAGTTGTAGGACAAGTGCAAGGCAATCGATATCCAAAAGTTGTTTTCAGATGTCTTCACGTTTGGGTTCTATAGAAAAACACCGTGCAAAAGTAAGCTTAGTAAATTCATGCGACCAATAGGTATTTGTTTCAATTGTATCAAGATGTGTTAAAGTGTTGTCTCTAAAATAGGTTTACGGTTCTAGTCTCATAGTAAAAGTAAATTCATGCGCAAGTTGAGCGACTCGAGATTCCTTCTTGTGAAAAAACCTAAAGGTTTCTGTTTCTAGAACATATATTATACATAGATCCTAGGCTTGATCATCAGATAGGGTACTACATTATTATATAATATACGTTTTCATATCTAAATAAATCTAATTATGAATAATATTATTTATAATATAAACTTCATCTAAGGAATGATAATTTCGAATAACTATTTAATTATTTATTTGATTAATTTTGTAATATATGGTTTTTAAGCTAGTCATGCATATATTGAGACTTTTGGAGGTATTGACTATGAGTCTTATTTGAAAATTTGGATAGTGATTTTTAATATCCGAATTTACATCCGAAAAAATATCTGAAATATTTGAATTATCCTAAAAATTATTCGAATATCCGAATAATTATTCAAAAAAAATAATTATTTCGGATAGTTCGGATATCCGAACTATCCGGAATTTTTCAACAAACAGGTACCAAATCCGAATTTCCAGAAACCAAACTTCTAGATTTCCGAATTTTCGTATATTTAGATTTCTGATTTGGATACGGATTTTTTTAACACCCAAACATGAACGGTCATCCAGCTTAAATCAAGAATCTAGACAAACTAATTGCAGCCGGCCTTACTTAAATTTATGAGAACCTCCTTTACTGGTGTGTGCCTTGTCCCTTGTTTAATCTCCAGGAAAAAAATAATAAATATTTAATCAAAAAAACAACGAATTGGTCAAAATGAGTAAAATACAGAA
This sequence comes from Mikania micrantha, assembly GCA_009363875.1. Lineage (NCBI taxonomy): Eukaryota > Viridiplantae > Streptophyta > Magnoliopsida > Asterales > Asteraceae > Mikania > Mikania micrantha. Next base: position 618 of record SZYD01000775.1, on the reverse strand, counting down.
GTTAATGAGCTGCAACTCTTTTTTTTTTTTTTTTTTTAATTATTTATGAAATCGCTACTTATGTTTATGATTAAACTGTCCGACAAACGGTTTTTTTAGGATAAACTTCTTGATATTTATTATTTATGCGTTAATGACATGAAAAACCAAACTGGAAGATGTCAATATATATCATGATGAGAATGATACTAAACCGTGAGACTAAATTGACACCAACCCATTAACAATTTGGTGGGGTTAAAATTTTAACAATTTGATTATGGTTTACAAAAATTAGAAACTGTTACAAACGGTTTAGTTACGACTTTATGTAACAACCATGAAAATCTGATTGTGAAATCCGAACTTAGTAACCTTTGTCATGTAGTTTAAACAGTTGTAGCCGAAACAATTAGGTAGCTTAAACTGATTCCGTCTAGAACACAAACTTAGCTTTAATTGACTTTGCGGAGGGGATGTAGAAGTTGTGAGGTGTTAGATATCGTGGCATCTGACCCTTTGGGTTCGGCCATGGGTTGCTTTTGCAACAAGAGTACGTGATTGTTGGTGAGTATGGTACTGTGGCAACGTGAAGAGGGTGGTGTGGATGCTCTCAATTTTATAACTTATAAAATTACG
>SZYD01000774.1:0-84835 GCA_009363875.1 Mikania micrantha | reverse complement strand
TTCCAAAAAAATGTCAGAATTGGCGTCTTAAATTAAGCATCTTAAGACGCCGGTAGAAAAAGGGTCTTAAGATACCCATTTAGAACCCAACAAAGCCGCCAACATGTGGACATGTATGTTTACAAAAAATACAAAAAAAAAGCGTCTAAAGGGGCTAAATTTGAGTGATTAATTTGGTAAAAATTGGTCAAACCTTGGGTAATTTCATATTTTCCCATGCATGTATGTATGTAAAGTCAAAAGAGCATGAGAAAAGATCTCATACACATGGGAGTCGAAAGAAGAGATGGATAGACTTTACACACTTCTCTTTACTTCATAATACGTTTAGAAATGTTTACTTCATATTAAGTTTTGGGGATGTAACCCTGTTTTTGGATAAATCTGAATATGCAATGAACATTCTTTCACTTGAAAAATGCGTCATGTGGATTGTATCAACTATACAAGAAAGAGGAAGCGGTTTATGTGTTTAGATAAAAGTAAAACAATAACGAACTCATTTTGTTTGATGGTCTAGAAGGTCTATATATGGACATTCTTGAGATAAACAAACGATCTATTGCTGAAGATATGTTCATTTAGGAAAATAGTTAGTGTGTGTGAGACGGTGAAAAGAGTAAAGATGTGTTATGGTTAAAAAAGAGGAACCAAAACCTTTGATTCAGTTTAGATATAAATAGAGCCCTGGCCCATTGATTCTGGCCAGTGCTGAAGCCGTGTCGTCGCAGAAAAGATGTATACCGACGACTTGATGTCGTCGGGAAACGTCCGACGTAGCATATTATAACTTTCTTGTAGTGTGGTGACATCCATAAGTAAACTACCCTAAAAGGTGGTATAGGACAAAAATGAGGAATGTGAGTTGTGACGAAGCTTTTAAAAGACAAAAGCAAGATCGGATATTAATGGATTTATTGATCATGCCTGGTCAATTTGGCCATGTGTCACGACCCATATATATGTATATGTTCTTAAGAGCATAAACCACATTTTCGAGATTCATATGGTCCACACGACCATGTGGCTCCCTCACAAAATCGTTTCAGTACGTAACAATTGTTTTCCATTTGATTTATGATCGTGACACAAGGCAACAATTCAACGGTTCCAATTCCACTTTAAATATGAGGCCATTAATTCCAACATAAATTCTTGCTCATTTGAAATAAATATTTCTCTTTCTAATTTTTTTTTATAGAGAGAGATGGTGAAGAAGAGAGGAACCAGGAAATAGACCCCATATTTTAACGCTCATTAGGTATATATGAACCTTTCCTCTATTATAGATCTAGACGTGTAAGTTTACTCAGTTTAGGTTTCCCTTAATTAGTAGTTAAAGACTGTCTTTGGGTGGGTTCAACGCACGCCTCATATTGGGCAGGTTATCCGCAGACAAAGAACTAACTAATCTGCGGGGATTAAATTAGCAACCTGGTAAAGATACGAGTGTATGACTGTAGGGTATTCGGGTATCCGAGAGGGGACTGGGGAGAGGCCAGGAATATGGTGAACGTGGTTGCATTGCTTGAACACGTTATGCAACGTTCAGGGGCGAGACTTAGTTCAGACGGGGGGCCCCCTATTTTTTCGTGCAGTAGTAAATATTTCCTGATACATAGTGTAAAATTTTTTAAAAACCTTTATTTCGCCACCCTGGAGAAAAAAATTGCCCCCCCCCCACCCCACCCCACCCCCCGGGATCTTAGTCAAGCTCCGCCACTGGCAACGTTGTACCTAGCACTAGCATGTAGCTGATTGACAAGCATTCGAGACGTAGTTTGACAGTGTAAAGATCATTTAAAGAACTTTTATACAACTAAATCCCTAGGTTTAGCAAAGTTATGACAACCATTTAGGAGTTAACGACACCTCAGACAAAAACGTTGCTTTGTTTGGGGTTGTTCTTGTAATTATTTGATGAAGAGTTATCTATGCTAGCTATGTTATGTTGATGTTTGTTAAATCTTGTTAACAATCATTTTAACTATAGAGAGTATTTGTTACTTAAAACTCAAAACTCGCCGGTAATAAATGATATGATTTATCATCCATATCAAAAAAGATATTGTTTATATAATTATGGCAAGAGCTATAAAGTTGTTTACATATATGGCATTAATTTGAGCTGGGTAGCTATTGTAATGTATAGACCTGTAAACAAACCAAACTATTTGGCGGGAAATTCATTTATATTCGTATATTTAATAAACGAACGAACATGAACATAAAATTTGTGCTTGTTTAATTAGATGAACGAACATAAACATGTTTCATGAACTGTTTGGTTATGTTCGTTTATTTATGTCCGTTTATTTGTGTTCGTTAATGTTCGTTTATGTTCATTAACTATCAATGTTCGGTTAATTATCTAATTGATGGATGATATGTATTTACATTCAAAAGAATTGTCGTTTGCGTTTGTTTATGCTTGTTCGATTGTGTTCGTTTACACTTAGTTTCATTATGTTCAATTATGTTTGTTCGTTTATTTTGGTTCATTTGTTTTCATTTATGTTCATAAACAATTCGTTTGATTTTCTAACGAACGAACATGAACATATTAATCCATCTTCTTAACAAACTAACACGAACACAAAATTCGTGTTTGTCAATGTGTACGTGTTCGGTAAAATTTAAATGTATGAACGCAAACATGCATGTGTTCGTTTGGTTCGTTTACATGCCTAGTAATGCTGCACTAACTTAGTTTCACATTGGTGCCCGTTTGTAATGACCTTAGTATTGTAAATAGTGGCTTTTATAATGTTAAACTTATTCCGATGAGATATTTTTGTATGACTCTGCCTTCAATGTAATTAAGTCCATGAGGTGATGCTTCCCAACATCATGTCTGGGATCATGGCAACACGATTGCTAGCAGTGTTCTACGACATATATAACACATACGATAACGAGGAAATGTGTCTGGCTATGAAGACTTATGTAAATTTGTATTGTCTATTCTAATGTGAGTTTGGCGGTATTTGTTTTTTCAGAGGAAAAACGTCTGCAGTCTGCAGACCATGTCTGGAAAACTCTTTTGCAGAATAGTTGGCCAAAACCTCTACAAGAAGAGGGTTTGTTTTTTAAAACATTTTCAAAACATATTCCCCACCGTCAACCTCTTCCCGGTCACTCCACAGTCAACCTTTTCACCCCCTCCACCTATAGCCGGTCTCCTCCACCTACTGCCAAAACCTCTGCAATTGATTCAATCTTAGATCGTTAGGGTTTTTAAAGAATTCTCAAACCCAATGTGTTGAATATATATAATCACTATATTGATTATAAAACAAATATATAAAATCACTAACCGGATTTAATCTTGAGATTGATTGAACTTCAGAAAATCACAATTGTAAACCTTGAAGAAATGCAACTTGGATAATCTCTAAGAATCGTGAACCACCAGCCGTGTACAAAATATAAATTTTGTTTTCGCAAGGTACGGAATGTATCGTCAGATCAAACTATTTGATGGTACAAATCAAATGCTTGAACGGATTAGACTTTGAGATAAAGATTGAAATTGAATTGTTGTTTGTGCAAGAAGAACCGTACGCTCCTGTTTCTTTTTTCTGTGATAAATTGTGATCGAGAACATCATTTATTAATAAGAAAATTGCTTCTCATATATTTGGGAAAATTTGAGACCGAAAGACGGTTTCCATACAAGGCCCATATTCTCAATTATTTAATGAATTACAAACCCATTTACTAACGGGGTAACTTTATATAAATGTAACCAACTTTCAGTTTGTTCCAATTAGGTCACTCATACTTTTTTTGTTCCGATTAAGTCACTCATACTTTTTTTTGTTTCGATTAGGTCACTGTATTTTTAATTTTGTTTCAATTAGGTCACTTATATGAGTGACTTAATCGGAACAAAAAAAAAGTATGAGTGACTTAATCGGAACAAAAAAAAAAGTATGAGTGACTTAATCGGAACAAAAAAAAAAGTATGAGTGACTTAATCGGAAAAAATATGAGTGACTTAATCGGAACAAAAAAAAGTATGAGTGACTTAATCGGAACAAAAAAAAGTATGAGTGACCTAAGTGGAACAAAGCTGAAAGTTGGTTACATTTGTATGACGTTTTCCCTTAACTATATATAGAAGCCCAATTAAATTAATATAATAAACATATATAATATTAATGTCAAACGAGCCCGCATTCCCGCGTCACCTAACTCGATCAATCATTAATATTATTACTCGATCACCAAGTTAACCCAATAACACTAAAATAGTTGATAACACTAAAATTACCAACACAATGTGTTTTTGATTCGACCACCAACTTTTCGATCCCCACTGCCGCATCAAACTCAAAAGACTTCGGAAAGAAGAAGAGGGTACGTGTGGGGTGCCGATCGAGAAGGAGAGCGGCGGTGGAGGTGGTGGACTGGCTAGGCGTCGATCGAGAAGAAGAGACGTATTCGATCGAGAAGGATTAGCTAATTTTGACTTCAATTCGTGTATTGATTTCCATTCATGTAAAAACTTCCAATTAAGTTATTGTATCAATAGATATTGTGAAGGTTGGTGTCACTAAATGACATTGATGTTGATGATGAAGACAATGACAAAAGTCCCTCAATGGTCTAGAGAACCTTCTAAAGAACATACTCTTTCAGAAGTTCACAATTTTTCGAAAGAAGCATAATAGCTTTCTAAAGGCTAAAGATTCCTGATAACGGGGGTTTGGGTTGGTAATTCAAATGTTTAAATGGATGTTATTATATGTTTTGACATGATTATTCATTCAAATAGAAACTACCGTGTGTTCTTGTGCGTTTGTAGGTTAAACGAAGCAAGATGATGATTCTAGAAGGAAAATAGACAATGGAAAGCAAGAACGAGCACATCCAAAGATGCGAATATGCGAAGTAGAAGCCAAAAACTTTGAAGAGGCATATCTTGGGCTAGGAGAAGAGTTACGGGACCCATAATATATGAAAACTGAGTTTTTCGACGAGACGAAGTTGTAGGTAAAGTCAGCTTGGGCGTAGGCTACGACCAAGTCACCGTAGGATAGGCCCAAAAATTCAGCGTTGGTAGAAATTTCCCACTGTTCAGATGTGCCCAGCGTAGGCTACGCCCAGGGTGGGAGTAGGCTACGCCCAAAACGCGGAAAACAACTTTTTAACCCTAATTTGCCTATTTTTGTGGGGGAATCTTCATAGGACGAAAAACACACATTGGGGGCACATTCTTGGGAGATTTTGGAGCATTTTGGAGCGTTCTAAAGCCCCGAAACATCAATCCAACCATCAAGTTCAAGATTCAATCATGCAATTTCACATGAAGATAGAAGATTCAAGCATTGAGATGTCCGGCTAAGCTTCTCGTGATCGTCTCCGGATAGAGAATTAGGTTTGATAGATATGTTTGCTATTTGATTTGTTCAACATTGGTATTAAATTCGTTTTATTAGATTTGTGGATTCAATAGTGCTTGATTGTTAAACGATTACGATTTTTGATTGATTTTGCAATTCCAAGTTCAAGTTTATTTCTTTCTTTTCATTCATTGTATGATTGAATGGGTAATTAACAGAATTGGGTTTTAAAGTCTTTTAGAAATCATTGTTTTTGTAGAACTAGTAATCAATCGAGTTAACAACATCGGTCTAGTTATCGGTTGTCAACAAGATCATTGCTTTGTGTCAAAATCATAGATGTTTAACAATTGAAGCATGAATCATGTCTATGTGATTCCCAATTGACAAGTTAATAAAAATCTAATTGTCTTCCTAGTTCGAAACCTAGAGTGATCACCTTTTCCATTAATTTTTCACAAATTTTTCATTTTAATTCGCTTGTTTTTAGTTCAAGTTAATTGTTTTATAATTCAAACCTAAAATCAACATTTTCAAATTTACTTTTCCATTGCAAGTAGTTAATTAGTTTGTGTTGAAAGCATGGTTGTAGAAGTCGTTAGGCCCTAGTCGGGCGGTGAGGTACCGTCTCGGGATTAATCGGCGCTAGGCGGATTGGAATTTTTATATGTAATTTTACAAATATATATTATGCACACACATCAATATCAATAATTTAATATAATACTTCAAATAATTTTAAAAAATATACTTAAACATACTGAAAAAAGTACTTTAAAGTGCAAACTTAAACACTGAGTTCAAAGTCTGCCTGGATTCGATGTTTCAGAGACATATTAAAGATTTTTGGTTGAGAAATATCTAAATAATCATGAAATTGGTTTCTTTTTACCATGAAAAAGTCAAAAAAAGTCAAAAAAAAGTCAAAAAGTGAAAAAAATAAAAATCTGATCGGGCCGCCCCTAGGCCGCCTAGACCCCGCCTAGGCCTCCTAGCACCACCTAGGCCAAAAATTAGACAGTAGATGGGCGCCTAGCGTCTAGACGCCGCCTAGGCGGCCGCCTAGGCCGATTTTTACAACATTGGTTGAAAGTGATTTCCACTTGTCTTCTCGTGGATTGATACCCGACTTCCCTATCTAATTGGGTAGTAGGACTTGAGTGAAAACTCTTATTTTTGGTTGGTACTTCGACACCGATCAAATCCAAAGAGACAAACTATTCCTCTACTCTTTTGAAGAATACTTACGAAGACAAAACTTCTTAAACAGTCAAAGTTTCTAAAGATTAGTTCCTTCTTTCTAAGATAAAACTTCCAAAAAAATGGGTCTTACAAAAGGCTGGCTTCCTCTTATGCTGCTTAGTGCCTTTCGAAGCCTGCTCTTCTAAACAACTACCTAAGCTTTTGAAGGACTAAGAGCATCAAAAACATACTATAAAGTCAACAGTTAGTATAGTGGACAGCTTCTGACAGACAGACCAAGATAAAGTTTTTACACAATAGAATGAAATTATCAAATGATCTTTTGACTGTTGATTTGCTAGTAGAAGTGACCAAACCGGGTTTTTTGGAACCGAAACCGGTTCCAGACGGTTCCGGAACCCATTTAGTGTGTTGATGTGTATAGCGCACAATTTGTTGCCCATTAGATATATTAACGCTTCCTTAATAATTTTACTTAACTAATTAATTAAGGTATTATATGGACACTTGTCACCTTTCTAAAGCACCATAATGTTTTTTCTTGTCTCTTTCTCCTATTAAATATATCATATATTAAATAATTATATTAAATATTAAATATACTTTTCACACATTTTACATTAAAAATAAGACTTTTTAATACATTAAAAATATATTAATATTTAAAAAACATAATTTTTTTAGAAAACCAAATTATTATAAAGTATAGAACTTTTAAAATTAATTTTTTTCATAACGAAATATTTAAAGAAACAAACTTTGAAAAAAAATTAATGTTTAGAAAAATAATAAAATTACTTTATTATTTAATCTATAAAATTATATTTAGCCATAATTTATATTAAAAAATCATCTTATATAGTTTAAATTTTTATTTGTAAGTAAGATTAGGTTCAAGTAAAAAGGGTGAGATTAGTGAGAACGATGAGAAGAAATATTGACCCTTATATTAAGCATGTGATTAATTTTCAAGAGCGGGTATTTTAGAAAAAATTTTTACATAAGTGATGTGTTGACCCAAGCTGCAACTTGAGCGTTTCATCCCGGCAAACAATACGTAGTCCGGGTTTAATAAATCTGGGGTATATAAATTATGTGACAAGATGTTTAGTTTGTTACAATTTCGATCATGCATGCATTTATACAAATAAAAAAGTTTTGCATTTTTTCCTTAACAAATACACCTAATTATTAAACTAGATGAATAAGTTTGAAATAAAAAAAAACAAATAAATAAGTATATACAAAATATACATGACGTAAAAGACTATATTACATGTATACCTTTTTTTGTTGTACAGATTGTATGTCCACAAAACATGATTGTTGTGTATTACGTCTCATTAATGTGTCTATTGTGTTATATTCAACATTGTGTATTATTTTATATTGTGTTTTTATGAGTTTTAATGATAACCATTGTGCAATACGTGCATCACAGATGGCAACAGATATGACACAATAGACACTATGTTTAGACACAATGATCCAAAACACAGTGATGTCTATAACCATTGTTTCTAAGAGTTTTTACATAATCTAACCATTGTGCAATACTTGCATTACAAATGACAACAGATATGACACAATAGATACCATGTTTAGACACAGTGACCCAAAATACAGTGATATCTATAACCATTATTTCTAAAAATTTTGACCTAACCTAACCATTGTGTAATACATGCATAACAGATGACAACGTATATGACACGACGACACTATGTTTAGACATCAGTCGTTGTGTAATATATTCATCATTGTATTTTATCTTCAAAACATTGTGTAATATACAATCATTGTGTCTTACGTTCAAATAGTTGTGTTTTACGTTCAGATATGACACAATGATGAACAAAAAAAACAATCACAAACAAAAAGACACAATAACAAACAAAAAGACACAATGACGCATCATAAATATAAAAGGTGGAGGAAAAAAAATTTTATTTTTTATATAACAATATTATATTCGTTTCAAAGATAAAAAATGCTCGTTTTTTGGTGTAGTTTTTTTAAAAAAATAATAACGTATATAAAAGTTATGACGGTTTAAAAATGGAGGGATTGTGATAAAAAAATCAACAAAAGTGTCTATGACTAAAATACCGTTTCACTAACTTTTTAATACAACTTTGATCTCAATCATTAAATTATATATTTAATAGCCTACAATCATTCTCACACTTCTCACCAATTAAGCCTTTTTACTATAGCCCACCCTTTGTTAGTATTAATTAGTAATATTTTTTTATTTATCCCGTGTACATTATTTAATGACATTAATTAGGTAGTGTATTCTAGACCGTGATGTTCTTAAACAAACAGGGACGGAGTTTGAAAAAAAGCTCGGAGGTAGCCGAAGAATTTTTAGGAAGAAAACGGAGGGGGCCGAAGGATTTTTAGGAAGAAAACGGATGTGGCCGAAGGATTTTTAGGAAGAAATCGAAGAGGATCGAATGATTTTCCGACAAAATACTACTGAATCAGCCCTTCTGACATGAAAAACAGAAAGAACCATCCCTGTAAACAAATGTAGCTTTTAATACAGACACTCAATGTAATATCATTATCTATAACAGACTTGTATTATAATTGAACACCAGTTTTTTGTAAATGTTTACTTTGTAAAGTTGTCAATTGAGTGAAACATAAAGTTTGAAAATAATCTTCTTGTTTTCTTGGATTTGTGTTCTTACTAAAAAGCTAATTCATTATCACAAAGACTTGATCTCATTGTTTCTTATAGTTATTTCATTACTGTTAGAGACTTAAACATGAGTCATTTGTTACTTAGTTATTGTGTTTTGACCAGCCGATCCAAACGATATCCTACATTCCTACGAGACATATAACTTCTCTTGGAAGGATAGTTGAAATCTTTTGAATAACTCATGTTAATTAAACACCAATCCAAAGCTACAACCTACAATGAAAGCTTAATATTATATTCTTATGTGTAAGTTGTTTTGTATATGTTGGTACTACATTTTTCAAAAGAAAATAACAAATGAATCAATATTATTTAATGATATAACTTATTTTAATAAAAAATAACACACGTAAACCACAAAAGATATCCGAGTATAATTGAAATAAAAATTAAATCTGCAACTTGTGCCCCTTCAACACGCAAATTTCAAACCAGAATGTGTCTAATTACCTCAACAACCATAAAATGTGTGAAACATTGCCTGCAGTCTCCTGTGGTAGTTGAATTATAATATTTTTTTTTGTACATAATTAAATAAGATTAATGCAAAGCAGCCTCTTTACTTATGAATATTAAATTCTTTTCAACTTCACGTAAACACTGAAAGTTGACATAGTAAGCGTATGCAGCTGATCAAGTCTAGGGGCCTCTTAGTAATAACTATAAATCAAACTAATAGTATGTATGGCCGGGTTTGTATCCTATGAACCCCAATCTTCGAGAGAAAACTTTTAAACCCTATTTAGGCCGTCCATTTGGAATACATGTATAGGAAAACTGAAGATGAAGCTGTTAAACACCTAACTTAGGTATAAAACTCACCAAAACGACGTAGTTTTGATTAAATTTCATTAATTATGGTTATTATTTTTTGTTCTTATTTTCACTCCATTAATTTTGCATAAACCATAATTAACGATATTTAATAAAAACTATGTCGTTTTAGTAGGTTTCACACCTATGTCAGGATTTTAACGGCCTCAATTCACTTTCCCATATATATAAAGTTGGGAAAATTGCCAAAATAATCAAAGTTGACCAAAGAATTACCAAAATGATCACACAGATTCCGGCGTCTAAGACGCCCATTTTGTGTACTTTTTTACAACATACGGGCCCACATGTCGGCGGCTTTGTCGGGGCGTCTAAGACTCCTTTTCTATAGGCGTCTTAGACGCCGACTTAGACGCCTTTAGACGCCCTTTTTCTGTAATTATTGTAAACATACGGGCCCACATGTCGGCGGCTTTGTCGGGGTCTCTAAATGGTGTCTAAGACCCCTTTTCTACCGGCGTCTTAAGACGCATGTAGACGCCCGATTTAGACGCCGGCTTAAATCTCACTTGTGGCTCGGCTCGATCGGCTTGGCGGCGTCTTAAAGCCCTTAAGGAGGCGTCTTTAGACGCCCGTTCCAGAGGCGTCTTTAGACTCCAAAGCGACGTCTTTAGACGCTGGTTCTGAATTGATGTGACATTCCCTGATTTGAGTGATTTGACGGCTGAAAGATGTCAGAATTGATGTCTTTTAGACCCGGAAGTGGCGTCTAAGACGTCCCTTTGGAGTCTAAAAGACATCAATTCTGACATCTTTCAGCCGTCAAATCACTCAAATCAGGGAATGTCACATCAATTCAGAACCGGCGTCTAAAGACGTCGCTTTGGAGTCTAAAGACACCTCTGGAACGGGCGTCTAAAGACGCCTCTTTAAGGGCTTTAAGACGCCTCCAAGCCGATCGAGCCGAGCCACAAGTGAGATTTACGCCGGCGTCTAAATCGGGCGTCTACATGCGTCTTAAGACACCGGTAGAAAAGGGGTCTTAGACACCATTTAGAGACCCCGACAAAGCCGCCGACATGTGGGCCCGTATGTTTACAATAATTACAGAAAAAGGGCGTTTAAAGGCGTCTAAGACGCCTATAGAAAAGGAGTCTTAGACGCCCCGACAAAGCCGCCGACATGTGGGCCCGTATGTTGTAAAAAAGTACACAAAATGGGCGTCTAAATGGGAGTCTTAGACGCCGGAATCTGTGTGATCATTTTAGTAATTTTTTGGTCAACTTTGATTAAATTGGTAATTTTCCGTATAAAGTTTTGTGATTCATTATTTGAATTTATTAGACAAAGTCTTTCAACTGCACTAGATATCTAGAACCAGTCTATAACATTGCAAGTTCCACAATCTCTCTCTCTCTCTCTCTCTATATATATATATATATATAGACACACAAACACACACACACACATATATATCCTCAAATCTCTGCAAAGGAACCCAAATACACAACTAATTAACTTAGACAAGAAAGATGAGGAAAGGAAGTAGAAATCTATGGTGGTTGATCCCATGCACACACACGACTAGAAGGGAGTTAGAGACAGAATCACGGTTAGATGTAGATGTGATTCTTGGAACTGAGCTTGCTACCATTGAAGAAGAACCTGCAGAGACAGATGTGAAGAATAACCGACCAGCAAAATCAAGAAAGCATATGAAGATCAGGGAACAGAAGATAAATAAGGAGGAGATAAAGAAGGAGAAGATAAAGAAGGAGGAGATGGGTCGGGTTTTCACAGCTCAATATAGCTTAAAGAACTCATATGCACTCTTCTTGGAAAGGATGACAAGCAGTAGAAGCTTCGGTGGGCTTCAACTAAACTAAAAACATTTCAAATTCATCATCTTTTTATGCATCTTGTATTTTATAAATTCTTTTACATAAATATGCAATATAATTAGCAATATATATATATATATATATATATATATATATATATATAACTAACAGAGTAATTAAACTATTGTATATGTGATACTCGTAGTTACAATGGTACCTACATGCATACTGGTTTATTGAGCCATTAGAAAATATAAGCAAACCAACTTTTTAGTTGACATTTGAAGGTTTTTTTCATGCAATACTTAATGAAATGATAAGGATGATTATTTGTAAGCGATGTTATTTGAAGTTTACAACTTAATTTTATTCAACTGTTATAGAATTTTATGTTAAGTTTGGGTTGTATTATATTATGCTCATTATTTGTTTGTTTTTTTGGTTATTTATTAGAAAGAAGTGACAACATGTCGAACGTGTAATGACACATTTAATGATATAAAAGTATTTATTTTGCATTTCTCTTATACAAATGTGTTTTTATATACGATCGGTCATATATTCACGTTGCCTCTTTAGCAGGGATGCGAAATTCTTGTAGTTTCCTTGGTTGCAATGTAAGAACGAGAAATTGAGCAAACAAATTTATTGATTGATCGTGTAAAGGGTTTCTATTCGATAGTGTCGCCTTAAAACAAATTTTGGTTTACACTAGTGATCTCAGTTATCTCTCATGATACAATAGTCGGAGTAGTACTCTACAATAGTTGGAGCAGAAGTACTGTTGAAATTATTTAAGCACACAAAACAACATTTAACATGAGAGTGTTGGGGACTGAAAGAATTTGAAGCTTTTCAAACTATGCGTCAGTTATCTGAAACGTGCAAGTCTTCGTGTGTTCAACTTCTTCTTGTGCCCAAAACTTCTTTTCAAGTTTTAAAGCTAAGTTTCTAAGATTTTTTTTAAAGCATGGCACACAATCCTTCTTTTTATATAAAAAAAATTATAATAAATACTTTACCTAATTTAATAAGCGGGTTGAAGAGTCTAATCTTTAATTAGGGACATAAAGATACTAGAAACATGAAGAGTATTGATACAACTAGCATGGTGTTTGTTTTTTAAGATGTAAAATGTCTGTAATCTGCGGACCATATCTGCAGACATTTGTAGGAGAAAAGATGGACCAAATGTCTACAGTCTGTAAAAAGAAGAGTATTTTTTTTAACGTCTGTTGACTATTAAAATAAATTGGTTGTGGTGTACGGTGGGGGTGATGAGGGTGGCCGACGGTGGTGTAGCGGGACCAGCGGTGGTGGGCGGCAGTGGTGGGTGGTAGTGGGTAGTCTCTGCAGACCTTAGAAGATCCTATAAACGATTGGTCCACATCTACACCAAGAAGACCTCACGCAGACGTTTTTTAATGAAACGTCTTCAAAAAAACAAACAGTCTGCAGATGTCAGCGTCTGCGCGTAGTTTCCGCAGCGCAGACAAAAAAGGCTGCGTAGACCTTTTATAAAAAAACAAACAAGGCCTAAGAGTCTAAAAGCCAGTTTAGATATCACATTCACCAAACTTTAGACAAACTGTTCCATTTAATTAGAGGTGGGCAAACCGGGTTTTTTCCCGGTTCCTATTCAAAACGGTTCCGGTTCCAGTCAACAAAGTCAATACCTAGTTATGGTTTTCGACCGTTTCCAACCTGTTTCGGTTCGGGTTTTGACGGGTAAAGGTGGGACCGCTTCCGATTTCTCTGAGAATCCGGAATCACCTGTACCCACCGGTTCGGGTTGTCAGTTTCGGTTCTGGGTTTTTTGCCCACCTCTATCCCATCGATTTATACGAGCCGGGTGTTAACTCCAGCCCAATAATTCCAGAGGGCTAGTCCACGTCTGTCTCGGGCATGCACCACAAGCATGCGTTGGTTATGATCTATGGATAATTATACGATTCAAAAGACGAGATGAGCTTTTAAAAGACGGTGAGCATCTACCGGAATCCATAGGTGGTTTTAGGCTTTACCTTTTTTTTCTAACGGCAAATTTATTATACACCTAAATAACTACCCCAACTAAATTATATCGTTACATAGTATTGAATATATTATCTCTTATTTTAAGATATAAAGTCTCTATTAGATCGATTTTAGTAATGTAGATGTTCTAACATCAACATAAAAGTTTGTGTTAAAAAAAATTTTAAATATAGTTTTAAGTGCATACCATATATATTTTTACAAGAGACGGTAAAATCAAATATCTTTATTAAAAGCTGTAAATTAAAGTCGCTTAACTTGTCAACGAAGAAAAAAAAAACAATTTGTCACATTTATTATTTTATTTTTCAGGTGACATAATCTTGGCATTTTCTACCTTAAAAAATAATATCTCAGCATTTTAATAAACCAATTAATTTCAAAACAATTTAGAAAAAGTCTTTATATATGCCGAGTAATTAAGATAAAGCCAATATTATATCTAGAACAAGTCCATTACCTACTAACCACTCATCAACTATATAAATACATTATGGTTTCATCTCTCTAAATACAAAACTCAATCACACAAATCAGAATTCATCAACAGTGATAGATAATCAAGTATGAGAAGACGAAGGAGAAACTTATGGTGGTTAATTTCATGTTCAAGCAGAAAGCGATTGCGTACCGAATCAAAACTCGACGTTGATGAGATACTTAGAAGTGAGCTTGCAACCATTAACGAAGACTCTGATACATATGACCTCACTTGTGGTGCAGAACATAGAAGCAGGCGTGCGAAGGTATCGAAGGAGACGAAGAAATCGGAGGATCCGGGCCGTGTTTTCACTGCTCAATTCAGCCTAAGGAACTCATATGCACTCTTTTTGGACAGGATGACAAGCAGTAGAAGCTTTGGTGGACTTCAAGTCTACTAATTAAAAGCACTTCATTATCATCATCATCTTTATGTAGTTTTTCTCTCTTTTTTTTATATTTTATGGATCATTTCATGTTATGGTATCAATAAATTGTCATACTGTATAAAAGATGATAAAATAACGTATGGGGCCGATAACACAATTTGAAAAAAAAGCGTATGGACTAAACCAATTGGTAGAGACAATGCTTTTCTAAAAAAGATCATGAGTTCAAATCTATACAAAATGAGATTTATTTGATGTAGTTTAATAGGAGTATGATAGATTTGCTTTTTAAAAACACTTTATGGATATGATGAATGGAAATATTAAAAAGTCAACTCAAGAACAAGTCAACTGTTATTGATCGATAAGATGTTTGATCAAATTTACAAAAGTCATTGTCAAGGAAACGGTTGTCTTTGTCTTAATTTACTAAGTAAAAGCGTTCATAGGCATTGGCTAAATTAAGAGTTTATGTAGTTTATTAATTTTATTTTTATGTCCAGTCACAAGGGTTTTCCTGTTTGACGTTTTATTAATTGCTTACATATATGTATTTATATTTATTTATTTTTTAATATATTCTCCCCATCATACTTGACGTAACTAAAACTAGTAAATTGATCAATTTCTAGAAGAAATATCCAAAGAATAGGAAAGAAGTGGTCAATCCCAATTGTTAACATATGATACATCATACAAGTCAGTGTCAGTTGTTTAAGATAGAAATTCTAAATGCTTAGTAGCAATTAGACATTCACTTATAGTTTGGATCATCTTAATCCCATCTAATATTCACGAAACATGATGGTCACTAATGTAGAGAATTTCCGGATTACGAACAATTCGGATGAAATTGAAAGTCGTGGATCGCACTTTCAGATCAAACTATTTGCGGTTCACCCAAATATTTGATTGGATAAAATTCAATTTCGTTTCAATTTATAAAATATTAAACAAGCGTGCACCCCACACCCAACTTGTTTAATGATTTCATAATTCATATTAATCGATAAAATTAACCCCAATTACACTAAAATATCTAACAACTAATATATTTGTTCCGACAATCGTACGAAGAATAAATAAACACAAAAAATACTTCTAAAATTTATTTAATATCAACATTATATTCCTTTCATATCTAGGGATACTATTTTTTGTCGAGTAAATTACATATAGCACCATTTATCTATATACCAACTCGTTGATCTCATGGTTAAATTTTTGTAATTACACCAAGTATTCTTTATCTTTATATTTTGTAACAATTAATTAGTTCATTCTCATTAATAAAATTAAAACGAACTTTTCTATTATGTTGGGGAGAAATAACTAATGATAACTATTTCACAAAATCAATAACCGATGATTTTAAAAAGCCTTCTTAGCCGTTTTAGGCAAAAAATATTTTTTATTTGATATATCCCCTACATATATATAGTTAAGTATATAAAAGGTTCTTGTGGTTCAGCCATATTTCATAAAAGGTTCCAACTTTTGAAAAAAATACAAAAAAAGTCCCTACTTTTACAAAAAAGGTCCCTACTTCAACAAAAAATGTTTATACTTTAACAAAAAAGATCCTTAAAGTAGGGACCTTTAAGGACATTTTTTGTTA
Organism: Mikania micrantha; assembly: GCA_009363875.1. Lineage (NCBI taxonomy): Eukaryota > Viridiplantae > Streptophyta > Magnoliopsida > Asterales > Asteraceae > Mikania > Mikania micrantha. The sequence goes on along the minus strand of SZYD01000774.1, from coordinate 68,432 downwards.
AAGTAAGGACCTATTTTGTTATATGCTTCCAGAGTATTAGACATTTCTTGTATTTTTTCAAAGGTTGAGGCCTTTTGTGAAATATGGCTAAACCACATAGACCTTTTAGGTACTTAACTCATATATATATATATATATATATATATATATATATATATTTGGAATGGTTCAATTGTTAACACTTCCTTATTGCAATAACCGAATAACTACATCTTATTATTTTTGGGCACACATTAAAGTAAATTTAAATATTTAGGTTTTTTTAATTAATATAAGTGGGGCCCACATTAATTATATTAATTAAAATAGAGGAAAAAACATGCACCTTTATATTTACTTTAATGTATGCCTCAAAATAATTAAATGTAGTTATTCGGTTATCGTAATAAGGAAAGTTAAAAATTGATCATTTCCATATATATATATATATATGGAGAAAATCAAATGTTAACCCACTCTTATTGCGGTAACTCGTATAACCCTGCCAAAATCAATCCAAATATTTGTTTTCTTTTTCTAAATATCATTATTACACATAAACAATATTTTCTTCTTTTATTTGTATGTGTAAATTTATCACCGTTTAAAATTTAAAAACATTGTAAGTTTTGGTTATACTAACAAGTTTTGGTTACATTAAGTAATGTAACCAAAACTTACATTTCTTTTAAATCTTAAATAGGTGACAAATTTACACATACACATAAAAGAAGAAAGTATTGTTTATATGTAATGATGATATTTAAAAAAAGAAAACAAAGATTTGGATTGATCTTGGCGGAGTTATACGGGTTACCGCAATAAAAGTGAGTTAACAACAGAACCATCCTCTATATATATATATATATATATATATATATATATATATGGAATAAAATGAAAACCCTATTTTAGTGTGAAATTTTTGAAAACTAGGCAAAATCATGTAAAAAGAACGTATTTTTTTTGAATTTTTTTCAGGTTTGTAACATTATTGGGCATATTTTTACAAAAAACAAATCAAAAAAGCGCCGATTAAATATTTTTAAAAAAAATATTTTATAAAAATTTTTTACGTTGTAAAACATACGTAACGTTGCGTCAGATCTGATGAAATTTTTTTATGTTTTGTTACGTATGTTTTACATTGTTTTATAAAATATTTTTTAAAAAGATATCTAGTCGGTGGTTTTTTGATTTTTTTTTATAAAAATGTGCTCAATAGTGTTTCAAACCTGTAAAACATATTTCAAAAAAAAATATGCTTTTTTACATGATTTTATATGGTTTTCATAGTTTTCACACTAAGGAGTTGTTTTCAAATTATCCATAATATAATATAATATAATATAATATAATATAATATAATATAATATAATATAATATAATATAATCTCTCTATCATACTTGACGTAACTAAAACTAGTAGATTGATCAATTTCTAGAAGATCCAAATAATAGGAGAGAAGTGGTCAATCCCAACTGTTAACGTCTGATACAAGTCAGTATCAGTTGTTTAAGATAGAAATTCTAAATGTTTAGTGACAACTAGACATTCACTCATAGTTTGGATCATCTTAATCCCATCTAGTATTCACGAAATATGATGGTCATTAATATTTTTTTCTGACAATCGTACGAAGAATAATTAAATACAAAAAGATACTTCTAAATTTATAGAATATCAACTCTACATTACTCTAATATCTATTGATAACTTTTTTGTCCGGAGTAAATTACATATATGAAAACCTTTATCTATATACCAACTCGTTAATCTCATGCTTAAACTTTTATAATTACACCAAGTATTCTTTATCTTTATATTTTGTAACAATTGGTTCCTTCTCATTAATAAAATTAAAACGAACTTTTCTATTATGTTGGGCAGAAATAACTAATGATAACTATTTCAAAAAATCAACAACGGATGAGTAGTGCTGACAACAAAAGAACTAAAGAACATGTGTTGATTAAACAAAGAGTTGATAAAAGGATTTAAATCCGCAAACAAGAAAATCGCAATTACATAACACCATTAATGGTTTACCCGTTTAACAATCACACTAAAATAACCGCTAACTGCTTACTTGTTACACGGTTAATCAACAATAAATGAACACATAGTCCACATCCTAAATCTGCTTAAACCAATAAAATGACACTCATATTGCTCATGAATTGTTAGGAAGGATTAATTTGCACAAGACACAATTCGGATTAATCTGGTTGATTTGCATATTACCAACACCATTAGCTATAGCCAATGGCCACTAAAATTCCATCATCTTCACTATGTGTGTTAGTTAGGGAGGGAGATTGGTTAGTTATAGATATCTTGAAATTTTAATTGCGACAGTTATCTATTGATAACCTATCATCAATTGATAATCACATTCACTTGTCACTTTTGTTAATGAATAAAATTTAATAATTAATTCCCTGGGTGTAACAAAGATGTCATGTATATCACAAGCAGGGACGAAGCTTTTAAGGGGCCTGTGAGTGCCCAACCCCCTGTTTTTTCACTCAAAAGGGCTGATATAATAGTATTTCGTCGGAAAATCCTTTGGTTCTCTTCGTTTTCTTCATAAAAATCATTCGGCCTCCGACTTTTTTTTCCAAGCTCCGTCATTGATCACAAGCAACTCGTTTACGCTCCTAACAGTAGGAAGATGTATGGTTTCTCTCAGAGATAATGATGTTATAGTAGATCTTGCATGAAAACAAATGGAAAACCAAGTTGAAGAGATGTTTCAGTTTTGATACATGCTTGGAAGTTGTCTGATTACAGAATCATAACTATATGAACTTTGGGTTAAGAAACTTTTGCGAATTGCGAACATGGCAACTCGGGTCATCTTTTGGAATAAATTGGTGAACCGAAACAATCTTTTTGATGTTTAGCACAAAATGGCTTCTCTTGGTTTCTTTTCCTATCATTTAAACCCACTAACAATCACCAAAACAGTTGCATTGTGAAACCACAAATCCCCATATCAAATCTAACTACCCCTATACTATAAATAAATAAAATTTCAGATTCTATAGATCCATAAAACATGTTGTCCATCCATTTTTGACAACTAAAATCAATCTTCACTCACTCGTTACAGATAGAACAGTATTTTTCCCATATCAACGGCGTTTTAGCTATTTCACCCATCAGATTCTTAAACTTATGACTGCAATCTCCTCCGCTGCAACACAAAAAATAAATAAATAAAAAGATTAAAACGCTGCATGTGCTAGCATTACAAGTTTAAAGTCTCCCCAAATCACTATATTAAAGAAAATGAGTTGTGATAATTTTTGTAGCCATTTTTAGCAAATTTTTGTTTAGAAAAAAGAGATACCTGATACGATTCAAAGATGCAATAGCTCTAAGTGCACTCCGGTTCATGTCTTCATTGCGATCAATTTCTTGCTTTACAGCATCGTGTTTAGGTTTGAAGTTAACAGTTTTTTGGAGAGGCTCCACCAAAGAATCTAAAACTGTAAATCTTGGTGTATTAGCTAGATATGACCCAGTACATGCCCATATAATAACATAGTTAAAAGAAAAATCACTCACCGGCTAAGACAGCCGAAGGACACTTGTCTGCAAGTTTTGAGAGAATAAGATGGCAAGGCATCTTAACGTCATAATGATCTGTGTGATGAAGATATACATCAAAGTTGGTCAAACAGTAGTAACAAAACATATTATCATGCAATTCTTGAGTAAGCGGTAAAATGGAAACGTCCTTTGAGTTTTAACGAACTCGAGCACATATTGGAGCTCTTTTAATTAATGAACTCGAGCCCAAGTTTCACAAATCAAGCTTAACTAGACTTGCAAGCCTTAATGACTTGATGAGCCTATCATTTTTATAATTTTTATTTAATATATTGAATACACTTTCAATAATAATAATTATTATTAATAATAATAATTATTATTATATAAAAGATTATGATAAACTTATCTAAATGATATATATTGTGGTATTTATAAAAAACTATAACTGTAAATGTATATTTAAAAATAAATATATAAATATAATAAATATAAAATTATAAAAAAAGTAAGCCTAATTTTGAAAAACTACTCCCTGGCCGATCTTGAGCTTTAGAAATAGAGCTCGAAACAAGCCGTGTTCTAACTCTCTTGATTAAGCAACTCAAGCTCGAACTTGGGCTTGGCTATTTAAAACCAATCCATATTGCACGGGCTGTGTCACTGTGTCAAGGTTCCCCTAACACAATTTTTTTCCAAAAAAAATAAATGATCCAAATCTTTTTAAAATAAATGAATCTAAGAGGATTTATGAATTAAGTATACGCTTTGGGAGACTTACAACACATTTCACCGGTTTACTTTATAATACCTAGAGATAAAAACATATCAACACATTGATAAGATGGGTGAAAATTGTCAGTTGTAGGCTTGTAGCTTGTAACAAGTTGTAGGTTTAGTTACAATGACAAGGGTTCCTAGTCCATTAACAACGAGCTTACCATCAAGCCCAGATTTAAGGTAAGGCACAATGAAAGACGAAGGGTTCAACTGATCAAGGCAGTTATCAAGCAAGGTATCTACACATTCAAATGCTGCTTTCCTTAACTCAAGTCCATCATCAACTGTATGCTTAAAAGGACCAAGGTCCACCGTTCGAATCAGTTCTTTCTGCGCAAACATATAGAAGTCAACACTCAATAGCTAATCCATATATATATTCAACGATGTTTTTAAGTAGAAATGATTAAAAAAGGCTCAACAAAGGGCACGATGTAAATGAGCAAAACATCACAAAAGGCATTTCTAGATAGCAGAAGTTCAGGAATTTTGAGTATTTTACCTATATCAGAGTTTAAAAGAACAAAAACAAGCCTTGCGGCAGGCGTAAGCCTCAAGGCATTATTAAAAAATAATTAAAATAATATATACATGTCATAAAAATCACAATTTAATAGAAAACAAACGTCATAAGTGTAATTTAAGCACAAAAATAGCTCAACAATTTAATTTAGTAATGTTATGAGATCTAAGAATTATAAAACTCGTTTTCCTCCGCATCATTCTCACTCAAGAGCACCGGAGATGATTGAAAGCCGATTAAGAGGTAGGTTATTCAATATGAAAGTTGATCGAATCTAAAAGCCAGGAGTTTAGAGATAATAGAACTTAAAAGTCGATTGAATGGTGTAAGAAGAATGATGATTAGGGTTGGCGTATGAAGATTGAGCGTCAGGGTTGGCAGAAGCACAGAGGAATGATCGAATCTGAAAGCCAATCGAATGGTTGAAGTTCTAAAGATTGAAATTAGGGTTTGGGTTGACTAGCCAATTTTCTATTAAATGGGTCAAAAATAGTCCAAAAATAGGTCAAAAACGATACAAAAATAAAAATTAGGCATTTTTAGTGAGGCTTAAGCCACAAAACCTCGCCTCACCGCCTCGAACCTCCTTGGACCGCCTCGAACAGGCTGAGGCTTAGGTTCCAGTTTACTTCCATGAGGCTAAGCCTCTTTTGCTTTTTTCCAAAGCCTCGACCGAGGCTGAGCAATATTCTAGGTTTAAGACATGTATGAATTCTCCCATCCCGTGAGATTTACAATGCTTCTTAGGACTTTCCAAGAAACTAGCAACAATTCATCTTTTGAAAAATTACAAAATTACTACAATTATCAAGTTGCCTGTCGCCATCATTAAAAGAATTAGTGATGTTTGTTTAGTTTCACATTTTGTCCATTGAATTGTATCAATTTATTTGGTTCAATAGTTGCATATTGAAATACAAACCAGGTGAGAAGTTGCAATTTTGTCCATCGAATGGTATCAGCCTATGTTGTTGAAGGAGATAGGGGCACGACAGGCGCAATGGTGCCTAGGCGCAAGGCGCTTAAAAAGTGATAGCATGAGGGAAAGAAAGCCCACATAGGTGGAAAAAAATCATTATATTATACATTTCACAAACCAAATATTCAAAACCAATACCAAATATTCAAATGTTTAAAAACCAAAACCAAATGTTCATAACCAATACCAAATGTTCAAAACCAATGTCATATAAGTTAATTGTTGTATTTTTCTAGGTATAACAGCTCATGAACCTTTTTTATAACTTAATAAAGTTCAATATGACAACAGTATCAATCCCACGCATTCCACTAGCAAGAGGCATTAAAATTCCCTTAATTCCATTGCATCTCTACAATGTTTTTATTTCTGTATCTCACTATAACACAACTGAGGCAAAAAAAATGTTTATTTTATATTTATATTTTTTTTGTGGGCCTCATTTGTGGTGCGCGTATATTTATATTTATTTTTTATTAAATAAATTAAAAAAAAATCTCCTTTAAGCCAGGGGACTCTAGCAAAGCAGTCTCTCTATTCTAATTGTAGATAGAGGTTAAGGTGTCTTTATCTTTCCCCCACTCTAAGTGGGATTTTACTGGGCACGCTTGTTATTGTTATTGTCTGCCCTCAAGGGGTAAAGTAAAATTGCACTAATTCTAACGTTATTTTAATTCAATTTTGTGGAAAAATGTTAAAAGCATTGGATTGGTCAGTTAATCAGGTATCATGAGTCGTGGGTCTCATTGGAAGCAGCCTCTCTATTTCTACGGGGTAGAAGTAAGACTATCTACATCTTTCCATCCTTAGACCCTGCCTTATCTTTGATACGGTAGGATATACTTAGTATGCTTTTTTTGGTGATTATAAGAAGGGAATTGTATCACATATCAAAAGAAAATATAATAATTACCTTAATAACTGTCTGGTCATAAAGAAGCGGTAGAAGTTCAGTGAGAAGGCCCTTGATGAGGTTTGGCTTGTTGTGGCCAGCTGTACTCAAAGCCAAAACAGCTGCACGCCTAACATGCTGCCCAAATTTAAAAGATCAACTATATGAAATGATCATAAACACATAAATGTTAGACCATTTTTTTAAAATTAATATAGTTCCACAACCCTATAACCCTTGAAGCATATTATCTGTTAAACTCACCCGATCCTGATCCTTGATAAGCATAAGGAATGAGGAAATCTCTGGGTACAGAACCAAATCGACCTTCTCTGGTCTTTCAACAATAGAATACTTCACTGCAACAGCAACAGTTGCTCTGGTGAATGCAGCAGGACTAGTTGTTCTCTCCTGCAGAAATATATGCATTTCACTATTTTAGCATCAATTTCAAGTCTTCAACAGGTAAACACGGAAAAGAAAGGGCTTGCAGATCAAACTGACCCAGCCCATTACAAACCATGCTAGAGTGACCCGTTTCACCCCGTTACCCACAAGCTCAACCCATTGATCTTGCTGCCTCTAAGTTTTGACCTTCAGAATCAGAACACTACAGGAAGCTAATAACAATACCTTGAGGGCAGGAACAAGTTTTGAAGGCTTAATCAGAGCAATTTTTCCCAGACACTCGGCTACCACATTGCGGACCCCCTCTTCTTCACTTTCACAGTGATTGAATAGCAAGTTAAGTATTTTTTCAACACTAGCATCCTGAAATTCTGCTTTATCTACAGATTGTCTCACTATCACCTGTAAAGTAGATAATGTTACTGGTTAATGGGGTCTCACTAGTTTGAAAGGACTCTTGGATCAAGCGGTTACCTCTTTCAAAGAATGGAGCAATAAATATTGTTTTTTCTGCTGATTATCAATCTGGTTGAGAATAAAGGGCAAGTACTTGGGCAGATTGCCAACAGCAATATTGCCAAGTGCGTAAGAGGCTGCGGATTTTATCTCTTCAAAAGGAGACTGAAAAGATCCAATAACTATGTTTTCTACATGCGCATGTGAACTCAAATCTTTTCTTCTCCCAATTTCACCCAAACATAGCAAAGCAAGGTGTTGTTTGGCCTAATAAGAAGATGAATGGAAGAAATGAGATACCAAATTAGCAACAAAAAACTGCAACACAAAAGCTAAAGAGGTTAAACCTGTAAAGGAATTAGGTTTTTCAAACACACAAGTAGTCACATTTTTGGATCGTCAAATCTGATAAAGGCTTCAATAAATATAACTAAATAAATTTTTCATCTATGCTAAATTAATATAATAAAATTAATCTTCATCTAAAGGAAAGGCATGTAAAACAGTTTGAATTTTTTTTTTTTGTGTTTTTATTCTGTATTTTTTGTAATCATGGTAAAAGAACCGCAGCTTGTTTCAGTTTTAACAAAGAGTGTGCTTGAAAATTAATTTGACGTTAGCCACGTAGGAACATGTCATCTAAAACTATACAGTATATCAGTTTCAAAGCAAGGACACCAACATCATTTACCAAACTGCTTAAAATCAGATTGCCACGAAAAGGTGAGAAACATACCGAACTAGTAGCGCTATCATCTTTCAAGACCTCTGTGAGCATCTTCACTGTAGACGAGCATTCGTGATCACCAGCAGCAAGGCACAGTACAGCAACACATTGTGCTATGGAAAACAAAGCTTGTTTTGCAATACCTCCTGATTGAGGAGATGGTTTAGCAGTTGAAAGAAGAGATTCCAGCAGAGCATCAAAATTCGTGTTTGCAGAGGATACTAGAGTAGCAAAAAACTTTTGCAAAGCCTGAAATGTTAAGAACACGGGATATTTGGAGTAAAGCTATATCTCTTCTCTCATGAAAAAGCAAATGATCCTAAGACATGAATGAAGTGCTACCAACAGGGCCTGGCCTTGAAGCAATGAACTTTTGACTAACACCAAGGCCTGGGGAAGAACTTTATTTCTGACAGTCAAGCCAACTGTTGGACTAGACCTCCTGTCTGACATCAAGGTACAGCACAGTTCAAGAGCAAGAGCTGTCATATGCAAGTCTGAATCACTGGTAATCAAACAAATATTAGTTTATTATTCTGTATGAAACCATGCATATAATTTTAATGACAAGTTCAATAATTAGGAGAAAAATTAACTTAGAAAAAATGGCAAACCTGATCAAAGTTGAAAGTTCCACAATGATAACTTCATAAGCAACAGAACCAATTTTATCACCATAGGCAACAATTAGTGTGTTTAAAGTACCTAATGTTGCCTGCCTTAATGATCGATTAGCCTATATTCCAACGTGAGAAACATGATAAAATTTTACTCCAGTTTCTGCTAAAAGAAGTATAGATTAAACATTGGTGCTTCTTATACCTTCCGTAGAAATGCAGTTAACTCCACAATAACATGCTCTAGTACACATGAAAGGTCTAAGTGTAACTGAGATGAAGCTATGACTGCAAAAGCCTGAAAATCAAAAGGATCAGAGAGAAAAGTATATGCACTTGCCTACTTAGCCTTGTAACAAGATAAACCTGTCAAGCTATTAAAAAGACAAACAATCCAACACGTAATGGCTTAACATAATATGCAAGCTCTCATCTTGGTCCAGTGATAAACCATTTTTATGCATACGTTGCCAGCAGGGGTTAGACCCTTGCTGTAACCTTTTATTTTAAAAATTTGAAAATTTTCAAACGTACCCCTCAACTTTGTAAAATGTCACTTTGATCTCAATTTTTTTCAAGCTTAGAGTTTATCCCCCGTAGCATACATAATTTGATTTTTACTCAATAACTTTCATTTTTTATTAAATAATAATAATAATAATCGTTGGTAATATCTATTGACGGTAACGTGTTGGTACGTGGAAGAATGAGACTCACACCGACTGAAGAACATCGGTACCGTTATAGAACTGTTTTTTTTTATTTTGATCCACATAACCATGTCACTTTAATTTCAAACGTTTCTTTTATGCACTTAACCACATTAATGTCACCGACACGACACGAGTAACGATTTTCGTAAACACGCCACTTCACGCGATGTTTTATACTTTTCTTACATTTATCTATTAAGTTATTTTTTTAAAATACTTATACTACATACGGGGCATAATAAGGTTTTCTATTTACATTTTAATCTCAATAATCAATCTGCCATGACTTCATACATTTTTTATGGTAATGCTACGCCACAGCGTGTCGGTTTTAATCGTACTGCACTGTTGCAGCACATGTGTAACTTTGCTCATGCCTCATGATTCCTATTAGAAAGAGGATGTTTTCATTTAGTACAATCTATGCAGTTTCTTAGGGTTTCAATCTTGTGTCTATACTTATTCAATACTGTGATACTTTTATTTACACACAATACAATTACTCTTTTACCTTCACAAAAGGGACGAAGAATTCATAATGCTTCAACAAGGATCTGAATGTTCACTAAAGTTTTATTGGTCCCTTTGTTATACCATTTTTTTGCTGGTTATTAGAAAATCAAGTATAGGATACTTAAGGTATTCAGTTGACTCTAAAAAACATGTATGTATATGAACCAGTGTTTAGTGTTGTAAAAATTGGTTCTAGGAGTTGATAAATCAGTGACTAATCAGTAGGTGCCGTCAGACGAAGCAATTTCTTGCAATCGAAACAAAAAATCATTATTTGGTCACCCTTCAAAGACGGTCCTAATAAGGCCCAATCACACCGAATCAGATGACCTTCAATCTTATAAGAATTAAGAACGCCACCATTAGACGCCCCTCACCAACCGGTCCCACGGCCAACATGAGGGAGGTAAATCGCGTAACCCAGGGAAAATTGGGTGGTGCCAGGCTTTGAACCCTAGACCTCCATTATAGATTCCCACCCCCTTACCACCAGGCCACCATCGCGGTCAACCTTCAAAGACGGTCCTAATCAGGCCAAATCAGACCAAATCGGATGACCTTCAATCTTAATGGCAGCCTTCTATCGACACCAATGAGAACAAAAGCAGAAAAAATCACCATCAATCTACTAATTCCAACACGAGAAAGGGTAGCTGTGGGGTCGCGCTTGCGATGGCAACCTTAACAGAGAAGAAGAAACGGCTGGAATTGATATTATGGGCTTTTTTTTTAATTGGATTTTGAGAAAATAAAGGTACGAAAATGATATTTATGGGCTTTTTTTACTCGGATTTAAGAACTAAAAATGTTTATGGGCTTTTTAAAAGGAGGAAAAATGAAATTGGTAATCATGAATTAGTTGGTCAAAATCTAACTATATATATTATTTCGTATATACGTATATAATTTAGAAAAATTACATATAAAATTCCAATCTGATTAATCTCGATTAATCCCTAGTCGGTACCTCACCGCCTAACTAGCGTCTAGCAATTTCCACAATACTAACATGAACTGACACTATTACTTTACCAAAGTGAGCACTCTAGTCACGTCTTTATCTAACATTTGTACTAACATGTCAAAGTTCAAGTCAGCTATCAGACAGCCTATGTTAACTGAGAGTCATAAAGCACAGAGACAAACAAAAGCAAAGTAGAAAACAACAGTAAAACTAACATGCCAACATCAATCATCTGTGAAAGTCTTAAACTTGATACTTCAGCTTGATCATCATGTCCATTAACAATTGTAGAGTTATTTCTAAATATATAGTTTGTCTCTAAAAAAGTGACAGGCCTTTTACCTTGTGCAGGAAAATGATAACGAGTAACAGCTAAAATAAAGATGCTTTCATGCCAACATTTATAAGCGCTATAACAAGGAAACCTTAATAATGTCATTTAAACAAACCTTAACAGCAGTAAGTCGTGTTATCTCATTTCCCATTCGATCCACTAGAACAGGAAGGCATGCAGACAATTCCACCGTGAGGTGATCCCCAAAAGTAGAAACAACAAGCCCCATACAAGAAATAGCACATTCCTTAACCTCCTGGTCCTGATCTTGGTTTGTCAAGCGTGACATGATGGCATTATATATTGGATAGACATAAGGTTTGAAATCAAAATCAGAAACCTGAACAAATCCAAATATAATCTCAGGAAGAACAAATTACATATATAGAACAAACATTCAAACAAAAATGAAAAGAAACAAACAAAACCTTAATGTTTGGGCGCACAACTTGAACAAGTTCCCCGCATACTCTTAATGCCTCAGCAGTAACTTTGTAATAGCGTTCACCAACAGCAGATATTACAGGAGCAGAAATAGCCTAAACATGTAAGATTAAACTTAGAGCAATCACATGTATGTTACCTACAACAAGCAAACAGATCTTGCTATGTGAATAATATTTTCAACAAGAGTGCATATCCAAAATATTCCATGGTAAGGCTTGTTTAACCAGAGAAGCTCTTGATGCAGTTATTTAGAAAACAAAACCTTGATACTTCTCAAATTCACAAAACCACCTAGTCTTAAATGAAATAACATCATTTCTCAAATTTACCAATTAGTCACAAGCCTTACCATTCAAATATATTGTGGTAAAGCTTGCATAGTTCTGCTTACATGAGCCTAACTGGAGAAACGTGAAAACAAAATAAACCAATAAAAGGTGACACCCTCTAAAATTTGTGCATTGAGAAGGAGACGGTGCAGAAGTTATGCCTTACATAATCATAACAGATTTTACATGCATCATGCAAAGTATTATTGCGCTTTAGCAACAAAAAAAAGAACAATAAAATTAATGATGTTACTGCCTTTTCTATATTTATGGGAAGAAGGCTCGTCAATCTTTGACAAACTATTCATTAGGAAAGGAAAAGATATTATAGCCTTAAGTTACGGTAACACTAACCTCGAAAATTTCAAAGAGAACAAATACAATCCCAACAACTATTGTATGGCAACTTGGCAAGTAAATGAAATCGAATGCATAATAATTTCTACAGCATTACCTTAATGTATGGATGAAAAACAGCTGGAGAATGTGAAGCCAAAACTAATCTTGTAAAAATAAGAGCCTCAATCTTCAGGTTTGAGGTCGAGGATATTTCCTGGAGAAAGGATATGATAGAAACAACAGAGATATACCATCACATCAACATGAAAAATTGATAGAATTAGAATTGCAAGATTTCCCTTACACATGCTTTCTCTATTCCAGGAATAAGCAATCCAATGTGGTCAGCAAGGCAGTCAGGCAAAACAACAACAAGCTCTTTTAGAACCGAAAAGGCACCAATCTGAAGATAAAGCATTATGACATCATAAAGAGGAAAAATCAATCGCTTGCAAAACAAACAATAGATATGTTGTTATTTTAAACATCACACTTTCAATGACGTACCTTTGTCTTGATAGACTTTTCACGCAACTGTCTATTAATAGATTTAACAACCTTGGGTACTTCTTGCTTCAGTGACCATCTGGGGCTAAAATATTGAAAGAACTTAGATCACAAGCTAAATCAAATCATAGAACCATAACAACTGACTAGTGAATTATGTTAGGTTTTACATAGGCCTTTTGGAGGTTTAGGGCAGCCGGCCCTAATAGTGACCCCTTAGGTGTTTTAACCTAATTATTTTTCTATATAAAAAGCATAGTCATGTAATAGTAATCTGAACATCTATTTAATAAAAGAATCCCTAGTTGCAACTCATGGACGTAAGTTACATCAACCGAACCATGTTATATCGTGTCTATTTTTTCTTGCTTTCGTGTGCACGAGTGTTAATCAGTTTCCGTTGTGTCACTCAATACCTAACAAGTGGTATTGAGAAAAGGGAGACGCTGTCTATTTTTCAAATTAGGGTTTCTTAATTCTTGGAATTCGTTTCCACTAAGTCACCACCAAGATTGTCAGCCGCCGCCGTAACTTAGAGTTTTCCACCCTTGTGCCACTACACCAAGATTAGGGCTCAACCCTTGAGTCACCACCACCGTTGTCTATTGCCACCATAATTAGGATTATACCGCCAACTGCTGATTGCCGTTGGTTAGGGTTTCGAAATTGAACCCTTGATACGTCGCTGCTGACTTCAGAAGGTTTCGGATCTGCTGATGTTACTATTGACCGTTGTTTCTGATCTAGTATGATTAGGGTTCTTGTCGTGAACTATAAGTATTGTAGTTGATCAGATTGTTGCCATCAAATTTTGTAATTGAGGTTTTATGCAGTGTTGTAAAAATCGGAATTAATCGGCCGAGTCGGCCATTAGCAGATTAAATTTAGGCTAGTCGGTAGAAAAATCGCTAGGCGGTCAAAGTCAGGCCTAGTCGGGGCTAGTCGGATTAATCGGTCAACAAGGAAAAAAATCGGTCAACAGGCCAATAATTTTATGTCTAAGCCAAAAATTTTGGTCCAAGCCCAAAGAAATTGTGGTTTTTCTTCTTCCCAGTCGCAGTCAACTCCCAAAATCACGATCGATCGGTCAAAAAGCAGCTGCACACGATCGGTCTCAGTCAACTCCCAAGGGTGCTTATATTAATGTTTGAATTTTTAAGTTCTTTGTTTATTATCTTTAGGTTTATTAGAAAAAAATTTGAATTTTGAAGTGTTATATTTATGTGTGTATTTGTATGTACTAGTGAGATGCCTGCGTGATGTGGCGGAAAACAAAACAATTAGGCTGCTGATTTTGGCTCATAAAAAGCTTAAACCACCTATTTTTTGTCAAATCAACTCTTTTAACTACAAAAATTATCATGATAAAATTCATAATTTAAAATGCCAAATATGATAAGACAAAAGTGTCAAGAAGTAATGTATTTGATTTGAGAGGGTTTTCTTTTATAGGTATTATATGACACTTTATTTTTTAAATGTATCAATGTGGGACAAACTAAAAAGTAAAAGAAAACAATTTAGTTTATGATTCTTAAAGCTTTGTTTGTTGTACTTCATGTTATAAGAGCTGTAAGACTCTTAATTTTAAGAGTTTTTTGTAAAAGACCATTGTGTCCTTCCTATATGTATTATATAGTAGTATAGATAGATATAAAATTTTGAAAAATTCTATATAAAAATTCCAATCTGATTAAATACTGATTAATCTCTAGTCCCTACCTCGCCGACCAACTAGCGACTAGTGATTTCTCCAACTATGAATTTACGGGGAATCTCTAAGTCGCGTTTATCTCCGTTCTTTGCCTATTACATCAGATATTGTTATGATTCTTTGGGAATCACTAGGTTTACTCATTCTTGATATTTGTTTCGGGTTTTGGTTTATAAAGATTTGGTTTGTTGCCGCGATTGGAGATTGGAATCGGGATTGTTATTAATTAATCAATTGTTTGGAGTATTCATTGGATAAAATTGATTATAAAGGTGTTGAGTGTTTTTTGGTGGTTTGATTTTTATTACCTTGGTCCACATGGATGATGAGGAGAAGTTTCAGAATGAGAAGTTAAATGGTACGAATTACGCCTGATGAAAAATGCAAATGGAAACATTGCTTAGTTAGAAGGATTTGGATATGGTTTTGGAGGATAAACTAGAGAAAATGGATGCAGCTACTAAAACTGCAAGGAACTCAATTGACAAGAAAGCCAGAGGAGCTATTACATTGGTTTTGACGAGGAGCGTTGCATTTAACATCATTTACGAGACTACCGCTCGGGTATGATGTCATCTCGGTCAAATATGTACGAGAAGCCCTCTGTTGCTAACAAGTTGATCTTGATGAGGGAATTGTTCATGACAAGGATGAACGAAGGAAGCTCAGTTACAATTCACATTAACAACTTGAATTCGATTATGTCCAGATTATCATCCGTGGGAATCAAATACGATGATTAGACAAAAGTTGTATTGTTATCTTCACTACATAATAGCATAGTTGTTAAAGGCGTTATGGACACTTAAGGCGCAATGGTCTCACCCATGGCCTAGGCGATAGACACAAAAAAGGCGCTAGCCAGAGGAAAAAAAGGCGCTAGCCAGAGGGAAAAAAAGCGCACATATAATAAAAAAAATATTATATAATATATTACACATTTATACTTTAGAATATAAAATAATATACTTTGTACCAAAAGTTCAATTCATGTTAATAAATATCAAATGATAAAAACCAATTCCATGATGTTCGAATCCAAGCTCATGAAGCCGATAATGTGATGCGGTTAGACTGAAGAGTCGGAGCCGGCCCAATTTTTTGATTTTCAAAACAAATAATACATAAAATACTATTTTCCTTATTCGTTTTGTCGAGTATTTAAAAAAAAGATTAAACCAAATCCAATAATATCAAAACCAAAAAAAATTTAAAAAAAAAACGCTTTTTTTGAAAAAAGCCACCGCCTGGATTCAGCTTCGCCTACCCTTAAGCCACCGCCTCTAATGGCTTTTGGAAAAAAAAAAACCCTAATCTGCGCCTAAGCATCACAGAAGTGCTAAGAGTGAGCTGGGCTTATTTTTGCGCCTAGGCGCCCAAGCGAGGGCTTTAAACAACTATACATAATAGTTGGTCTGGCATAGTGCCTGTTGTTACCAGTTCTGTGGGGACCACCAATATGACATTTGAGGGGATCCGCGGTATGAAGACATTTGCCGAAAGAGTGGTAATTGAAGATCATCTTCTGAGATGCTACATGTTTGTAGGGGAAGAGGATGTAATAGGAACAGTGGGAGTCAGGGAAGGAGTTCATCTAGCACTCAAAAGAATGTGAAGTGTTGGAGCTGCAATGAAGTAGAGCATGTTAAGAGTCGATGCCAGGGTACTTCAAAGCAAATGAACGCTACTAAGGGTGTTTATGAAAATATGATGATGCTTTGGTTTACCATATTAAAAGTTATGTAGACTCTTGGGTCATGGATTCAGGAGCTTTGTTTCATGCATGAACAGTGGGGAAATGATGGTTAATCTGAAACAAGGAGATTTTGGGAAGATTCTACTAGCTAATGACAAGATGCTTGAAGTTACGAGCATGGGGGATATTGATCTGGTTGCTTCATTGGGAACTACATGGAACCTGAAGAATGTCAGGGTTATTCTGGGGCTGAATAGAAAATTGAATTTTATGGGTTAGCTAGATATGCAGCCTCTCTACCTCATTGGGGTAGGGGTAAGGTTTGTTTTCATCTCCCCCCCCCCCCAGACCCCACAAAGTGAGATTGCACTGGGTACGTGTTGTTGTTGTGGGTTAGCTAGATAAAAAAGAAATGGAAGCAAGGTTTGATATTGGTAAATGAAGGGCAGTCAAGGAATATTTTGTGATTGCCCGTGGTATGAAGCATAAGTCATTATTAATGGTTGATGCACCTGCTGAGGGATGTATGACAGTCCCGGTTAAGTAAGACAAAATTTGATTCGCTAAATCTCAAAATAAAAGAAATCATTTTGCAAACATGAAGTCTGGAGTCAAAGAAATGTTAGCCAAACGTGTTTAAAAGTTTAAACCATTCAGGGGATTTGGTGAAAGACAGGGGTTGTGTCTAGGGTATGATTACAAAGAACCGTTAGGGTTTGAAGACTAGGACTGAAAAATTGTATCCTGTTGGCAGTTTGCTATATGCGGAGAGTGTCATTGGTCCTTGTTGTATCTCTGGATCCGAAGGAGTGTCCATACCGGTTGAGATAGAGGATGAGTCGTTGATAGAATTTGTCACGACTGAGTTGGAGCTTGGGGGAGGTTCAACTAGCCCTTCTTGTATTTGATGTTGAGGGGCGGTTGCACTAGGGGGGATATGTCATATGATGACGTCTTAGCTTATTCTTTCGAATTAAGGCTTGGAAGATTTGTTATTGAAGTTTACTGGATTTATTGGATGACTGGATTGCTTATGTTGGATTTCGGGTTTGATTCTATCGCAAGGCCTTCGAATGGGAGATCGTTAGGTTTTACGTAAGCCTTTTGGAAGTTTAGGGCAGTCGGCCTAACCTGGCCCATTAGGTGTTTTAACCTAATTATTTTTATATATAAAAAGCATAGTCATGTAATTGTAATCTTAACACCTAGTCAATAGAAGAATCCCTAGTTGCAACCCGTGGACGTAGGTCACATCAACCGAACAACGTAATATTGTGTGTCTTTTTTTTTTGCTTTCGTGCGCGTGTGTGTTAATCGGTTTCCTTTGTGTCACTCGATACCTACAAATTCTGCCAAAAGTAACAAGTAGTTACGCATACATATTCATACACATAATATTTAACTTACTATTGCTACCTTCAATTAAGAAAAATCTTCACAGGAGCATACAAATTTAATCAAGAGATCCAATCTATAAAAATAAGCACCATACTTACCTTAATTTGTCAGCATCGACTTGCCCATTTGTGACATTTCCAGTTTGACGTAGCAATTCAATGAAAGTATTAAAAACATCCATCTACAGGAAACAAAATCAGTACAAGAACACTTCATGATAAACAAGGCAAGTAGGTTTATCGTGCACCTTCACGTTTTCTTCTCTCTCTTTGAACCTATCAACCAACTTCGGACAAGCCTGCAAAAAAAAAAGCATGAGCCAAACTCAAAACACAGCTCATATAGCATATGCATTCATTGAATGCATACAACCATACATCATCATCTATAGCTTCAAGGTTATTGTCTATGGGAAACAGTCACCAAAAAAGAGTCTTAGTATAGCCAAGAAGAATTTAATGGAACAGAAGAACTATTGTTGAAATTATGTCCAAGGATGTCAACCTTTGATATTGCTCAACTAATTTGAACTAGGATAAAAGAATGAACCGATTAGGACAACCAAGGTGAAGATAAGAAGATTAGTTAGGGGTTCAAGTAAACTATTAGTTATTTTCAATAAAACCATGAATTTAATTGGTTATTGGTGTATTTAATTATTTGGGTAACAATTAGCATAGGTTTTGCAGAAATTGAGGGTTAATGTAATTGGTTTGCCAAGTTGTGTTTAGTTAACAAAGAGTCGAAGTTGTCGTTGCCATCAAATCTGGCTGTGTTTGTATTTATTAGTTGAATATGCACCATTAATTGGTATCAGAGTTGAAAAATAGATAAAGAAAATGCAGAGCCATCCAATCATGAGTATGATATCAAAGAGAACTTTGAGGGGCGCAAGGGGCGGCAGCCTTTGCTGCTATTGCTGGCGCAAGTAAGAAAAAAAGATAAAGCAACAAATAATAGTAGGAGAAAAGGGAAGTTGCAGTGTTAGACTAAACTTGTAATTAGTTATTTAATTGAAGGGTCAATTAGTAATTAGATTAAAGTTTTATTTTATACGTTATATGTTTATCAGGTAGTCATTGTTTGAGTTTTCTTGTTATGTAGGACCTGATTTGTTTTAAGTTTGCTTGGAGTGCAAGCAAATTGTCCGCAATTAGGAGTCTATAAATAGGATCAAGTTCTTGTGTTATTTATAATGTAAAAGAGTCGCAAGCAAGTTTGCCACATATAGGACCTGTGTATTTGCTGTTCTATCTCTCATTACCAGCTTCAATTGGTGTTAGAGCCAAACCAATCAGATTCCAGTTTCCTAAATTGCCAAGAAAATCCTTCTGCCCAGATTATTGGATTGTTGTTTGGCTAATCAGAACTCAATTTCCAGGGTGAAATCAATTCTGACTGTTGATCCAAAGGACTGGATCATGAAAATTCAACTCCAATCACATACAGCAGAAGAAACAAGAGGCAATTAATGGGAGATCGACCAGAGAATACGGCAATCGGCGCTGTTAAAAATCACCAATTACAACATTTGGGCAATTATAATCTAGGCTGTCTTCAATGTTCATGATATTCTGAAAGCAATCAAACTAAGGGCTGGAGCCACAGTAGAGCCAAAAAAGGATGACATGGTAGTGGCGCTACTGTCTCACGCAATCCCAGAAGGTTGAGAATGACATGGCGGTGGCGCTACTAGTTGCACGTTGCTCAATATAGCAAGGTTGATGATATTTCGGATGCGTTGAAGACTTCTTTCGTAGATGCTGATTGAGTGCGTGAGGCACAACTATACAATCAGATTTCGAATCGTTGAAGATGAAAGAGGGTGAAGGCGTAGATGACTTTGCCACCAAGATTAGTTTGTCTCAAAAGCTAACAATCTTGGGTCAACATCCGAGGAGAAAACGCTTGTGAGAAAATTACTAGGATTCGTACTCGAAAAATTCATAGCAATTGTGGCTGCGATCGAGCAATTCACAGATCTCAACACTATGTCTTTCCAGGAATCAATTGGAAGACTCAAACATTTGAATAAAGAAAAAGTAGAAACAAAAAGCATTAGGATTGAAATATGAGCAACTACTTATGACTTACGAAGATTAGCAAGCGAAAAACAAACAGGGAGGTGGAACAGGAAGAGGTGCATATGGGTAGGATTCTTGTGACCGAGGTAGAGGTCATGGGAGAGTGTCCGGTCACGGAAGAGGCTAAGAGGACAAGATCCAGGCCAGGCCTCGAACCAATAGAAGAAGAAAGATCGCTCTAAGACTAAGCACTATAGATGTGATGCCCTTGGTCACTTTGCTACAAACTGCCCAACCACAGAAAAAGCAGAAGAAAGCCATCTAAACCAGGAACAAGAAGACAAGTCTAACCTGTACTATACATGGCAGCTTGCACCACGGTTGCAAAAATTGTTAGACGCTAGTCGACCGGTGAGGTATGGACTACGAATTAATCGAGATTAATTGTATTTAACGGGATCGGAATTTTTATATATAACTCTTCAAAATTATATATATAACCAGTTTTTCTATATAATTTTTATAAAAATGTTTAGTTTTATAAATTTATATATAAATATTGCCGGAATTTCATATTTTCAAGTGAATTTTTCGCCTAATTTCCAAAAGTTGCTGGAAAAACCCATGGAATTTCAAAGGTTACCAGAATTTCCGCCAGAATTTAAAAGGTCAACGGTACACTCTCTAGAATTGAGAAGTTGCGGATTATTCGCCAGATTCCGGCTGATTTTTGCCGACTTCCGGCCGATTTGGCCGCCTAGGCCCCATTTTTAGTCTAGCTGATTAGCAAAAATCAAAGCGGTCGGCGACCAATTAGCGCCTAGGTATATTTTTACAACACTAGCTTGCACAGAGATGCTTTCAGATCTATGTTGTCAAAAGCCCTAAGGTGCACGCCTAGGCTCTAAAAAAAGCCCAGCCTAGCAAAAACGCCTCTAGAAGGGCTAGGTGCAAATCGGTGCTTTTTTTAACAAAAGCCACAATAGGCGACGTGTATTAACTTAATACACGTCGCCTATTGTGGCTTTTGTTAAAAAAAGCACAGATTTGCACGTGATTTTTTGAAAAAAAATTAAAAAAGAATTCTTATCTTTTTTTTTGGATTTTTTTAATTTTTATTTCGATTTTTTTGGATTTGATTTATTTAATTTAGAAGTTATACCTAGAAAAAGACAACAATTAACATATATGACATTGGTTTTGAACATCTGATATTAGTTTTGAAAATTTGATTTTGGTTTTTGAACATTTGGTATTGGTTTTGAACATTAGGCTTGTGAAAGAGTATTAATTTTAAATGTACAATATAATTGTTTTTTCCACCTACGTGGGCTTTTTTTCCCTCAGGCTATCACTTTTTATGCGCCTTGTACCTAGGCCTCAGGCTATCTTCATCCATTGCAAACGAGAAAACAAACGAAATGAAGAAAACCGATGCCCAATTTGCGATAGAATAATCAACAATCAAGCAAAAACTAAATTGGTCAAGAAGACAAGAAAGCAGAATCAAAAGAAACCAAGCAACCTTCAATATAACCCTAAAACCCAAAAAAAAACCTGAACCGCTAATTTTTCTTGCAACTTGAATGTAACCAGCAACTTCAAGGATTCTAGACAGAAACCCTAACTGCAGAAAACAACCCAACCGAACAACAACCAGCACTGAACAATAGTAATCAGTACTAAGACAGCCTTTCTGTGATTTAATCGGAACCAAACAACAGCCTTCTCGACAACCTCTTTCCTCCTGCAATTGAACCAATGCAGAGCCGTGTGTTTACCGAAACTGTGGCTCAGATACCATTTGTTTGGTACCTAATCAAAGTCGGTCTAGTGGAGCAACCAAACACACACAATCAACTAGGAAAGAAAATAGGCATAAGATATAGACAGGTTTGGCCAAGTTGACCTACATCAACTTTGAATTAGGATTTATCTTTATTGGTTGCTTCAAAATATATTTACATCTTAAGGGTATATATAATACCAAGATTATGGTTAATAAAATAGGAAACTAAGTAATCAACCAGAAATAGAATAAACAGCCCTAGGACTGGCTGCTTCAAATCTAACAGCTTACAGCCCTAGCGTTGGCTACTTCCAATCTTTGCTGAACTTCCAGCCATGAACAAGGCCCAAAGCCTTCATAACCCAACAAGGATTAGCATTGGTTTACTATAAATAGAGGGTTAATGTGATTGGTTTGAGGTGCCAATTTGAATTTATTAATAAAGGAATTGAAGCCATTGTTGACATTAAATCTGGTTTTGTGTTTGTATTTATTGGTGGGCCATTGGATAACCCATTAAATTTAGTGGTTAATCAGATTTGTGTGTTGACAAGATATAAATCTTTTGGTCTCTACACCATCCATCTATTTCATCTAACCAACCACACAGCAAGAACGATCTAGATAATTTGCTACTCAACTCTATGCTTCTGAAACTTGTAAATCTTAACAACCATCCCATTTTGAAGCATGTCTGGTTACCATGGTTATCAAATATTATTCTTCACTTTCTTAACAAAATCCCAAACACCACATCCTTGAGGAAGGCAAAACATACAGTTCATACCTTACCAATACCACTCATAACATTAGGGTCAACAGCGGTTCAATTAAATTAATATCAGATTTTCATATGCAATAATACACAAAAACATATGCCAAGTACTAGGATACTCTTTTTCTAAAAGAAAAAAACAGTATTACCTTGTTATAAAGAATTGAGAGCATCTCAGGACGAGAAACAATCAGTGCCGCCAGGCATTTTGCAGCAGCTCTTCGGACCTTCCAGCTAGCATCCTCGTCATCTGTATATTCATTGGTACTATCACTACAGATCAACCAAGCATGATATATTAGACTAAAATTTATTAGTGAGTGCCTTGTAATATTAGCACTATCTGGGAAATAGAAAAACATACTCATCCTCCTCATCTACATGAACTTCATCATCAGTATCCTCTTCCATGTTATCAGTAAAATTGGGATCATAACTAAGATATTCCAAAGCCAGATGTAAAATTTCATTACAGTAAGAGGATATATCCCTAGGGCATCTAAGTAGAAAACTTTCCAAAGCCTGCAACTCACAATTTACAACCGTATTCAAGTTTACAAATTAAAAAAAATGAAACATGTCAAGGTTTAGAAAAAAGAGAAAATAGAAACAACAAAGGAACGGATCCAATACCTGCAAACTATACTCACGAAGCTCCTCATCATTCTCAGATGCATTCATGCAATACTGAATTAGAATTGGAACTGTACCTCCAAGATGTGGACCAAATCGATAACCAACAGCACGGCTAGCACATGAAAATATCATAATTAGTAAAAAATACAACATGCTATGCATATAATAGCAACAAGTGAGAGAAAAACAGTTGCAGATAAAGGACTCAAATGTAAAATATAGCAGCTTCGGAGATCTTTGATAGATAATTGCAGACACGCACTACTGTCTAGACAAACATAAACTCACTGCCAGTCTGCATTCAGCTTTTATTGATTCAAAAACTAGAATTAAAATATTTGAATAAGTAGCTATCACATGATTACCGTATTCAGTATTTTAACCTACAGACTCATCAAAACTTAGGACAAAGGCATTTAAGAAAAATCAAATGTACAAGTGTACAACACAGAGTCAAATTTCTCTACACAGATGTCATCCAACTACTAACAAAAGAAAACTATGTTAGACATATAGAGCACAGTTATACATATACCTGTAATTATTAATCAATTATTTTATTTCGTAATTATTTGCTCACAGTCAGGAGCAAAGGAGAGCGAACATATTGTATATGAGTATTTCTTAGCCCTGAAAACCCCAACTAAACCAAAACATAGTTAAAAGATATTGTATCGTATTTATATGCCTCTTTGTGGCATGTTATAGTCACTGATCTAAGTTAAATATGATGTAATGAAAAAACAGACGCAAGAACTAATGGACAAATATTTATTAGGTAAGAAGATTAATGCTCAATACAATGGCATTTCACACTTTCAAAAAGCAAAAGTATCGATAGAATTTAAAATAACAAGTAGCACAAAGTTATAATAGAAAATTGCAAGGAAAAAGGAAGTCATCTGATAGAAAAGGTATACACACAAACAAACCTTAAAGCCCCAATCATCTGAATGTTTGTACGGGTCATTTCAGATTTTGCTCCCTTGTTCTGTAAAAGCCGAACAACTTCAGTTGTAACCTTTGCTAACAAGTCATCTGATAGGCTTGATGCTAGGGAAGCTATAACACAAAGAAATTTAGTCACATAGCTATAAACTCAAACTCTCCTATACACATACATCTACAGCAGGAAGTAAAAATAAATTTTGGTATAAAGCTGATTTTACTTACCAATGCATGATACAGTTTTCTTTCTAACACTGGCTTGATTGGAACTTAACTGAGGCAACAGCGCACCTAACATCTTTTCATGATCTGATGTCATCAAATTTCCAAATTTATGCAGAATGTCACAAAAGATATCAAGGCATTCGCATTTTATGTCTGTCTTCATTGCCTAAGATACCAAAAGAATATGTTTCTTTTAAACAACTTCACGAATCCTTCATCCATTAATGCATGTTTGTGTACATCATTCCATATTTCCATCAGTAAGAAAGAAAAGGATTATCTCAGCCATGACTATATATTCTGGAGAATATCATTGCAAACTTGCCTTTTCCATGAGTAATTGTTGTCAAGAAGAAAATTAAAGAAACATATGGATGTAACTGGGGGAATATATCAAAGCCAAGACAAAAGTGAAGACCAGTTGAAAACTTCAAACAAAAGATCAAGGCTATGAGAGTATACAAAAGCTTCTTGGATCAGTGAACAGAGATAGGACGAAATTATAATTAATGTACTAAAAGTTACCAATAGTTATGATAGTTTCTCAAATTGCCAACTCAATATTTGTTTTAAGACTTTATATTCATTGGCATGTAGGCGCCCCATTTGCGGTGCACAAATATAATGTATATATGTGTGGGCCCTCAAGGGGCCAAAGTAAAATTGCACTAATTTTAACATTATTTTACTTATTTTGTGAAAATAACGTTAAAAATGTTGGGATGATCAACTTCAAACGATAACTTTGAGCCGGGGACTGCTTCGGAGCAGCCTGGGATAGGGGTAAGGTTTGTGTCAATCCTTCCCCCCCAAACCCTACTGAAAAGTGAGAATATACTGGGTAAAGTTTGTTTGTTTATTCATTGGCATGTATATGTGAAAGCATTTTGTTCTTTAACAAGACAAGGAATTTTCTTTAAGAAAAAGGTGTAATCAATTATTGATAAAGAGTGGACATAAACTGATATCAGCACAACAAAACCAAACCAAAAATGATATGAAAACCTTGATAAGAAATTTGACCTATTTAGGAGATTGGACGTTCTCCAACATCAAATTTTCAACCCAATATGCACTTGGCAGATACTGGATTTTTCATCTACCAAATCAGTCACAGAAATCAATTTCTAGCAGTTCTAACTTAAAAACAAGTTAATCACAGAAAATGTGCACCTAATATGCAGTCTACTCGATAATAAAAAGGCAATACAGCCATCACCTAGGCCATGTTCCAAACATAGTCATGCAAAAGATGAAACATCACAGAAGATACAAAAGGTAGATGATAATCACTTGTATACTAACTAAATTACCCAACAATTATATGCGATGATTCAAGTAGATGTAAAAAATGCAAATTTTTAGCAACTCACAGGGCTTGTAATTCCTCCAATCAACTTCGGAGAAACTGAAACAAGAACTGGTTGTGCAATAAATGAGGTTGGAACTTCAGATAAAATAGTTTTGAGAGCTATGCTTGCAATGTCCCGATGCTGATCTTTACCATTAAGCAGTTTATCACATAGCTTATCAGTAATCTCTATTACCTGTGCCTCATGAATTTTTTTCACCAGTGGAGCAAGACTAGAAAAAAAGTTAAAATGTCTGTAAGACTAAAGAATTAAATTAAATTAACATTAAGTTTAAACTAGCTACAGTTGCACAATATCTAGAAACGGTAGTAATGAAACATGTCAAACCATTTAATTGCCAATCCAGAAACATCACCAGCTGCATCATGAAGCTGCTGTAGAACAATATTGGTCAGCCTCAATTCAAGGTCATTGTCAAGTTTAAAACCCTCTTTGTTTAATTCATTCAATAGGTCAGAAGTTGCCATATATCTATAATCTTTATCCTTCCCTGTCATCTGCAGATTTAAACATAAACCCATCAGCAAGTGTAAAATAGTAAAAAGCCGTCTTTATAAGATAACAAGAAAAAATTGCTCAAAAATAAAGTGTTTTCAAAGTAGACGCACACACAAAAAAGAAAAAGAAAAACATGGCTACTAAGTACTAACCTTCTCCAAGATACCAGATATGATTGAATTTGCCATCTTTACACAAGTTTTTCACAATCTTACACAAATACTTTTTAGATACCTGAGGAAATATGTGTATATAAAAGATATGAATAAGTCAGAAGAGAACATGCTTGCAAGCAATTTACTACACAAGGAAAATGTCCAGTGCGTAATGAAACTACAACAGTTGAACAAAAACAAAACACAAAATGGATTAAGAAAAGCTCTTCATAATAACACCGGAACAACATCAAATACATAAATGTATGCAACCACTTCCTAACATCAAACAAGGCCTCAAAAGAATATATCTAGATCTAGTAACTGTGTGAAAGGGCAACCAGGTGAACCAAGGTCTCCTTGGCTTTGTCAAGTTTGGGGAATGAAGGAGATTGTTTATGTAGTATTTAACTTAAATTTTGCATAAGGTTGTTTTAGTGGCATGAGTCAGTGGCCTTTAAGACACATAGGACTAACCTTACAAGTTGTGCCATCCAGGTATGCTCAGTAAAATAGAAAATTAAACATATACTACTTAAACTTCATCAACAAAGTTTATGGCTTTATGCTGGTTTCGTGTTCATGAGAATAGCTAAGTGTAGGTTCAGCTACCATGGTATAGACACATAGGAGAATTATTTGTATGACTCATGACGTCTGCTTTCAACACAAACCACAAGAATCCTTCTGAGTTTGAACTCTAATATGCATTATAAAATCAAAAAAATACCTACACTGGCTTTTAAAATACATGCCAGTGCTTGACTCATATCTATGACATAATATTCTTTCATTTTCTTTACAACACCTCATAGGATGTGACCTACATTTGTCTAATTTAGGGATAATAGCTTTCAATACCTGCACAGTGATTTTCACTCAATCTCCTCAAGAAAAACCAAACTTTATGATATTAGTTAGCAAATGCTACACACATTGGTTTCTTCATGTGATTGATAAATGCAAAAAGTTTAATAGATCTCATCATGATACACCAATCTTTGCGAGATATAAAGGATTACTTGGCCATGAGATGGATTTCAATTTTCAAATGCACAAAAACCTAATGACTAATATCAATTTCTAAACCAACAAATTTAGCAATTAATAATTCGAATTAACGCTAATCGCACTTACTCGAAGACTGCAAAGTGGCGAGAAGTCGGAGTTTGGAGCAATTCCGGTACTGAAAGCGGCAGAGAGCAACGGTGACGATAGATAACGAAGCAGGGTACAGTAGGTTTATGGCCGGAGCGTCGGATTTCGATCGGAGTATCTTTTCACAACGTAGGGCATGTTTGGGATTGCTTAATTAAGTTTAAAAAGACTTTTAAGTGCTTATGAACTTATGACTTTTTGAAATGAAGTTTTTAAAAATATGTTTGGATTAGCTTTTGTGTATGAAAATGTCAAAAAATGACTTTTTAGTCATAAAAAGTTAAAAAGCCAGAAAAAGTAGCTTCTTAAAAATGACTTTTTAACACTGCTTAAAAAGTTAAAACTAAAAGTGCTTTTTAAATTACCAAACAACTTTTTAACTTAATAACTTTTTCATTAAGTCAATAAGTTGAAAAGTTAATTTTGAATGGAATCCCAAACATGCACTTAATAAGAAAGAAACTATCAGTCCATCACTCTTTTTAGAAAAAATAAAAGTAAAAAGTAAAAAAAAAAAATAGTAACAATTTCCGTCAAAGCCAGAGTGGAGGGACGGTGTGAAGGGCAGTGATGGAGGCATTTTACCCTCGTAGACAAGGTGTAAACGAAACAAGGTAACTCGTGAAATACTCGGAATCGATCGGTAAAAATATCGAACGAACCGAGTCTTAACGAGCCCGAGCTCGAGCCCAAAAGTATGGTTCGTTTAGTTGTCGAGCCCGAGCTCGAGCTTTACATATCGAGCTCGAGCCGGCTCGCGAGCCTTAACGATTTTTTTAAATATATAATTTTTATTTATTATGTTAAGTGTTTATTTATAAAATTAATTATTTTTATATATAAAATTATGATAAATATATTTAAATCAAATATTTTATGTTAAATTTAGAAAATATAATTATAAATATAATTAAAGTAAATAAATTAAATAAATAAAATCTAAACGAGCCGAGCTCGAGGCTATAAATTTTCTAACGAACCGAACTCGAGCCCAAATTTATCTAAAAAAACCGAGCTCAAGCTTTAACGAGCTCGGAATCGGCTCGGCTCGTTTACACCCCTACTCCTATAGTGTGGAGTTGTTTAAACTTAAAATAAATAATAATAATAATAATAATAATAATAATAATAATAATAATAATAATAATAATAATAATAATAATAATAATAAACCATTTGGGTTTTATTTTTGGAAAAAGAAAACGAAAATACAAATAGGATGAAAAATTTTGATAATATTTTTTTCTAACTTTTTTTATTAAATAAAAGAAAGTTAAAGGAAATGAAACAAAAATAAAAGTTTTAATGTTTAGTGTTTTACAATTTCACTTAATATATAGAATTAAGTACATAGTCAGTCCATGTGATATGTCGATTTTACACCGATAGTTCTTAGCTTCAAGACATTACACATGTAGTCATATTTGTTTACAAAATTGTAAGCAGATTTTCCGTTGAAATACCAACACCTTCTCCACCCATGATATGATCACCATCTTCCCCCCGACATCTCCCAACCACCCTCAAAATCAATCCTCCAATTAGGGCTGTAAACGAACCGAATGTTCAGCGAACAGTTCGTGAACCGTTCTGCGGGAAGTTCGTTTATGTTCGTTCGTTTAATAAATGAACGAACACGAACAAGAAATTTCGTTCGTTTAGTTAAATGAGCGAACATGAACAGAGGTCGTATTCGTGAACGTTCGGTAACATGTTCGTTTACGTTCGGTTAAGTTCGGTTAAGTTCATTTATTTTATTTATTTATTAAACGTGTTGTATATTTTTAATTTTTAGTTTATTACCAAAATATTTAAGCTATTTTTAGTTTAATACTATAACATTTTAAATTATATATTTATAAATGATTATCTCTGATGCTTGAGATTAAGAATCCTGATTTTTATTGTTTATATAATATTTGTTCGTTAGCGTTCGTGAACAAGCAAAATTCCTTAATGAACGAACACGAACAAGAATTTTTGTTCGGTTAGCGTTCATGAACTGTTCGTGAACTTTGAGTATGCTCATTGACATGTATAATTCTTAATTATTGATTAGATTGATGTTCAATTTGTTCTCAGCTTGGTTTAATCGATTCGTGACAGGTGGAGTAAATTCATTGGAAAATGAAGGATATGGATGAGGTTTGGAGGATGATTATATCGACAGCTATGGATTGTATTCAGTAATTTTATCACCACATTTCAGTCTAATACCGGTGTCAAGGATTTCTTCTTGTACCTATTGCCTTCTATAACAACTTACAATCGATGAATTATGAGAATTGAATCGTAAAATGATTTCAACTTGCGGGTTGGCACATCAAAGCATTTTGGGGAAGAAGATATAGGTGAGAATATTTGGGTATAATTAACATTTTACCTTGGAAGTTAATGGCCATCCACTACATGAAATATCGGTATTAGGGGACTAGGAGTCCTCCCACAACTCCCCACTTTTCCCCGTTGCCACATCAGCGTCACATCAGCTTTCCTCACTTTTCCCCACTTTTCCCCATTTTGCACGGTGTTGTCTCACTTTTCCCCACTTTTCCCCATTTTCAAATCTTATTTTTATTTAATTATTTTAACAATAAATAAATAATAATAATTAAATAGATTCATTAAAAATAAAATATAAAATTACATTAAAATTTAAAAAGATATTACATTAAATTAAAAAAACAAATTGTAACATATATATTGTAAAACACATAATAAAAAAAATATATAAAAACAACTATACTAAAAAAATTGTGTATACCTTCTCGAAGAGGATGCGGTGGATGCAGACTCGTTTAAACTCGTGGCGACGATGGTTGACAAAAACTGAAAGTTTCGTTGTTTGATATTGATCTCCTCTTCTTCTGAACTTGACGATTTACTTTCAAATGTGGGAAGCTCCAACGTAAATGGATCCATTGTTTTAAACTTTATAAAATTTGAGTGAAGAATGAAAGAATAAGATGATAAAGAGTGTGAGTTGTGATTGTTTTGGAGTTGTTTAAATAGAATAAAAATTAGTTTTTTTTTAAAAAAACATCCCAACGGTCCAAATTTTGCTCCAACGGTCGAAACCCTCTTCTTCCCATTCGGCGAGATTCGGTGATGTGCTCCCGATTCACCCCACCCCACTTCCGGGGGGGTGGTGTTCCCATTTTTTCCCGGACCGGGAAACGGCTCCCCGGCTCATCCCGAACCCCCACTCCGAGTGCTCTTATATTTTTGCAAACAAATAAGACCATATGTGTAATTTATCAAAGTTAAGAACCACCAGTATAAAATCGACATAACAGAGGGATTAACTGTGTAATTAACTTTAATATATAATAAAGCCTAACAATGGTATAATTGTAAATTTGAATATTTTTTCTCTTGCTTTTAACTTGAGAACGTATAAATTTTTTACTTTCTTTTCTTATTATTTGAACTCTAAAATGGACGTCCTTTTTTTTCAAATAAATTATATAAAACGGATGAAAATGTAAGAAATACGATCCAACCTTCTCTTTTTATCCCGAATTTTGGACAAGAAACAAAAATGTACATTTTATTTCACTTCTTTTTATTTTCTCTCGTTATTTTTTTGCTTTTTTCTTTCTTTTATAAAACTCATTAACATAGTGTTTATAAAACTCAAAACTCTCAAAGTAAATTAATTCATTGTACCCAAGTATGTTAAAATTCCACTATATATGAAAAATTATGGCTTTTGTCTCAACTCTTCATTTAATTGTTATAATTTCTTCCTTGTGAATAAAGGTCTGTTAGGATAATTGCATATGTATTCTCTTTAAACTTTCAATATTGTATATTTTCGTAAAACACAAACTTTAATTGGATAATATACAATGTTTATTAAATATAGTTTAAGAAAATCGTAATTTTACAAGTCTAAATAGCAACATATGCAATTGTGCATGTTTATTTCAAAAGCTTGTTTAGCGGGTGTAAAATTACTGTATATATGTTTAAAAAATAATAAAAATTAAAGTACATTGACTTTGAGTCTTTGACTCTATCTATATCATCATTAGACTTGGTCCAACGGTTACCCCGCCCGTCCAGCGGTGACTCTCCACTCGACGGCTTCCAGCGGGAACACCGTCATCCGCCTAAGCGGGTCCCGCCCAATCCCCTCCCACGGCCCCCGCGCCCCGCGTGAATTCTTGGTTTTTGATTGGCCAACAAAAATGTAGCCGTTACCAACGGCTTCTTCCTTAAAAAAAATTAAAAACCAAATAAATACTCAACCTTTTTACCCAAAAAACCACCCAAACTAGTTTTATACCCGTCCGGTGGCCGGGTATTTAACGTCATAATAACATAGGTTTTTTTTATTTGAATTCTTAAAAAATTATCCGTTAAAAGAAGAAAGGAATAACATTACAAAAAGCAAATGCATCAAATTATGAAGTAAAAACATCATATGGGTATGAACTAAGGTGTAATGATGGTCTTGCATTCCTATTAGCCAACAAGTGGATCAAATAATCTAAAAAAGAGATGAACATTAATATAATCTTGAATTTCAACATGAAAACATATGCATAAATACACTATGTCATAACAACAGTCATAGTAAACAAAAACTTATAAGCAATAATTTAGATACATTATATTGTACAATATAATAGTATATAAGCATATAAACTGCTTTTGTAAACCTACCACAAATTTGAATCCCAATTACAATTCTAAGCCATTTTTAAATTTAAACACAAAATGCACCTTGGGTCACATGAATTTATTAGTCATATTTCACCCCAAACGATTACAAGAGTTTTACAAGGATGCAATATTCATAGAATCACAAATTATCCAATCAATTATGTTAAATTTGACTTTGTATCAGTATGATTACAAGTCATTATAAAAGAAGAAACACCATCCATTATGAATAACATGTGTAGCAATATATCATGGCTTTGAATTCTTTATGGCAAAAAGCTACATCCCTTTGGAGATCAATGTGTAATGCATCTATTTTTGTCCACATATGAAATGGAAGCTGCAAAACATTAATAAAATTATCAAGTGCTTAAATATTGACTAAGAAGAAAAAAGTCACACCAGAAACAAACCTCGGTCACGGTTCCCTCATCATCTTTATAACCCTAGCCGTTAGATTATCGCCATAACCGTGCTTATCGTCCAAATTGATTTCGATTTTGTAAGAAAGAAAGAAGTCATGTGACAAATGCCAACATGAATTGAAGTCCGCTGCTCTTGATCGAGCAGTTCATCAATCATCCGTCCAGTGGCTAGGTACTTTGGTATAATCTAATGAATTTACTAAAATTTGTTATAACAAAAACAATATTTATTAATTAAGTAATGTAGAAATCTTAAGTTGGTGAAAAAATTTAACTTTTTTTAAAGAAAAACCATAAAACAACGTATCAGGAGAATGTTGTTAAAAAATATCAAATGAGAAGTTACACATTAGAAAGTTGAACACAATAGAAAGCTTTAGTGGCTGAGCTAAATTGATTTAAAAAGAGGTAGTTCACTACTTCATTGGACCGAATTGATTTTACATAAAATAGTTACTAAATTCTTACTAAAACACCAATTGAAGTTACACTTAAATGTTTAGGAATAAAACCAATCAAAACATGTTTTTGTTAAACTACTAGTATGAATGAGACACGATTATCCAATTTTACCTTATCACAACTTGTGGATTGAGCATGAGCCCATAATTGTTATCGGCTCTTGTCTAGTGTCATTCATTGCCTCCTTTTCAGCAAATAAGAACCAATCTACATATGGATTAAAACGAAAAACCTTGAAAAACCACCATGGATGTTTATACTTTATTCATCAAAATCCCAATTCCATAGTCAACAATTATAATCAAAGATCACGTGGTACGGAAACCAACATATATATAACACCATTTTGGATATAGTCCATGATAAACTCCATTATGCTCATAACACATATCCTAATTTCACATAAAACAAAAACAAAACAAATTCAGACTCAGATTCATAAACATAAAAAAAAGTCCAAATATACGTTAACTTCCTCGCACACTTCCAATCCATAATCACTACTTGCAGGTCCTTCATACGGCTCTTTTCCCTATCTAGGTTACCATTTGTACCTTGGTTTGAGCCTGTAGAAAGAAGCATAAGAAACATATTAAAATAAGGGGGAGCAAATTAACTGCAAATACTTATGAGCATCATTATACTAAAAAATTCCAAAAATAAGAATGATGAACTTAGATAAATCAAAATCACAATCAATTGTTCATACAAAGATAGAGTAGTAAAACCTAGGGAGACGACATGGAACCAAATGAGGGAGTAAGAAGCCGGAGGGAGATACAGTGGAGGAGCCTTTCTTGCCACCGGAGAGGATGTTCGAGACAAACCTACTGAAATGTCAATTGGTGTTTCGTCCATTTTGAGCCCTAATTGAACATAATGAATACATAATCAACCATAAAATAGACAATAAAAATGTCAAACGACCTCGGAATTCCTACTTGTCTATAGTATTTATGACGGTTTCATTTACCTTCGTCATCCTTGCGATTGAGTTTTTATTTCTTCGAAGGCTTCTGATTGTAATACCCATCGTCATTATCAAGCCTTGAAGCAGGGTTGGAGAAACAGGTATGTCTATTGAAGCTTTGGGATATAGAAATAAGGAAATTTAGGGCTGTTAAAAACGTGGGGAAGGAAGATAACCGCAGAAGCGTGTGAGAGAGGGTAAGAAACTGCCCATTAAATTGATTTTAAACGGCCATGATTTCACCTCAGGTATTTTAAAGGGTCAGGATTACATCTCAGGAAAGTTGAATAGACTCGTGTCTATATATATAATCTCTTCATCTTTCATATTTCTCTCTATATTATTTTAAAAAAAAATAACAAACATGAATCCAAGGCCTAACAATCACAATCCCGAATTCAACCCGTTCTCATACGATCCCGAATCGCTTCGAAATTTATTGGTTCAACTACAACAAAACCCGAACATCCAACACTTTCAACAACAGAACCCAAACTTCCAACCACCACCGAACTTCCAACTCGGTTTTGCTCCCTAGTCCCAAAGCGGTTTTCAACAAAGCATTTCCCAACCTCGCTTCGAATCAGATTTCGTGTCACCGAATCAACCTGATAACGAAGTCGTGCCGGAGACACAAGACACTCAAAAACGCAATAAAAAAGGTAAGAAAAACAAACAGTCGGCCGGAACCGGGCCGAGTAGTGGTCCATGGCACCGAAACAATGGACTCACGATGAAGAAACCGCTCTCGGAAAATGCTACATGGACGAATCCGAGAACAAAACCAAAGGTAAAAACTATTTTACTTAGTTTTGTTATTTATTTTTTTAAAGCATATAAATTTTTTTACTTACTTTTGGTT
The DNA here is from genome assembly GCA_009363875.1 of Mikania micrantha. Taxonomy (NCBI): domain Eukaryota; kingdom Viridiplantae; phylum Streptophyta; class Magnoliopsida; order Asterales; family Asteraceae; genus Mikania; species Mikania micrantha. Next base: position 33,587 of record SZYD01000774.1, on the reverse strand, counting down.
AATTATTATTTTTGTAGGTAACGCGCAAAAGCGCGAAAATTTTTGGAAATAAGTCACCGTTACTTGGCACAATATCATCAATTAAATTCAAAGTGGAAGGATATGTGCACCAAGTTAACAAAGTTTAGTGGGATCTATAGCAACTGCGCCAACAACCGGAAAAGCGGGATGAGCGACGAGAACGTGTTGAAATGGGCCGAAAAGGAATACCAACAAAAGAGTAACGACCAAACGTTTAACCACTACCACGTTTGGGTGGCGATAAAAGACTCGCCAAAATTCCGTGTTCTTTGCCAAGAAGGTAACGAGGTCCAAGATTCTTCAAAAAGAACAAAAAACTCTGAATCGAACGAGTATTCGCTGGGGGGGTTCGACCGCCCATACAAATTACGCGGTTAACCTCAAGGATGACGAGGAAGAAGCTGAGTTCGACACCCCCCGGAACCGGTTAGACCGACAGTGCGAGATACAACAAAACGGGCTTCCTCTTCGAGTCGTCAAACCGTCTTCTCTAACCCGACAACAATCGATCTCCCTTATCAACTCCAAGCTTTCACAACTTTTCAAAAACAAAAACACGAGGATAAGAAAAAAATGCACGAAAAAAAGCTTCAAATTTAAGAAGAGAAGACTCTCCGAGCAGACCTCAGAGCAATGGAGTCTTTGCCTCCCGAAGAACTCGACGAGGAAGAACGTGAAATAATGAAAAAATTGAAAAAGAAGCTCTTTGATAAATATCGTTAAGTTTTATTTTTATTTGAATTGTTAGTTTTTTTCTATGGTTTATTTTATTTAAGTTTGCAATGTAACTGTTATTTTATTTGTATTTTTATTTGAATTGTTTAATTAAATCCTAAAGTTTTTATTTTTAGTTTGCAACAAAAAAAAATAAATAAATCAATTAAATTTAAATAATGTTGATGATGTGGAATAGTGAGGAAGGGTTTTCAGTGGGGTGACCATTGTGGGTGTTTAAGGTTTCAGTGGGGTGATGACGTGGCAGGAAATTTCAGCGGGGAAGGGTTTTCTGTGGGGTGACCGCTGTGGATAGTCTTATTCTTTCAAACAAGTTAATCCTTTCACATTTTACTAATAAATAATTAATTAATGTTAACCATTTAAGTGTTGTGTGTTTTTAAGGGTGGAAGATGATGATAAACATATATGAATATCAAAATCACTTGCCCTTTTTAGTGATTTGTTGTTCTTATAAGTAGCTGTAACATCTGTGCCGGAACCGTCACCGGAACAGTAAACTGTACAGTAACTCAGGTGCGACCCAGGAGAAATACTTAGAAACTATTTACATTCGATGCTAAACATAAACCATTACACGATGTTTCTGAAATTCTGATTTAGACCTTATGGTTTAAACAGTCAGAAACACATCAGACAATCACGAGCAGATGAAAACATGTTTGACTTTGTATTTTTACGTTTAAACGTATGTGAGGATAAACAGAACAAAACCATAACAGTTGTTGTTACGGAATGCTAAACCGACGAGTCATTCGTATAGGTGACGATCTGTACGAATAAATCTGAGGTTTAACAATCTGAAATGATGACTAAAAAGTAGAAAATAAAATCAGAAAGTGAAACGTACGATCGTGTTCGTACAGTTAGCGCTCTGTACGAAAACGCGCGTAAGTGACGTTTTCTGACGAAACGAAAACCAAGACGAATCGAACGAAAATAAATTTAAGGAAATATAATATTTCCTGTTTTACAATTTTGAAACTCATCATGAACAATTAAAACGAAACTGTTGTAATTAAAACGCGTAAAGCTTAAAAATACGCGAATAAATAACGAAACGCGTAAAAATTATAAATTTCGACAAATCATTCAAGATTAATAATATTTAAAATATTTTTATAAATAATCACCCACCAAATATTTAAGATAACACCCTTTTTATTTAATTACGTAATTACTCGCGTTACGATCCGGAAACGTGACGAAGAAGAAAACCGAGCAACCGAAACGAACCCGAATACCCGCGGGGTATTTAAAGGCTAAGTTAGCCTACTTCTTTCATTTTCACCATCACACTTCTCTCTCAATCTTCAATTTTCGGATCTCACCTTCACCACCATTTACAAGCTTCAAATCCATTTATCTCCTTCGTTTCTTGACCAATTCTTGTGTTCTTGGTGTCCACGCGTAGCTCTCGAAGCCCTCTTCAAGGAAGTACAACCGATCTGGAAGGTTACTCACTGAAAAACGAGGTATGATCAAGAGAAAGTCTCGAAAAAGAGGGTTTTCACTTCGGTTTTCTTTTGATACCCATCAACTTAGCCGGTTCTAGGCCACTCTCACCACCATAACATCTTCGAAAAGCCTTAGTCACATGTCACGAACCAGTAGGTCGATGTTAGAACCATGAGTGTTGGATGAAACGATGATGATGACACACAGTTTCCATGGGTTCGACGGGCGAACCTGTGCTGGACGCACCAGCCGAACCTTCGACCCTACGAACCCTTGATGCACACACCGAACCCTAGTCACCCTCACGAACCTGATGTGGCGAGCCATGGGGCGGCGAACCTTCTGCTATGACTAGCCGGCCGAACCCAAGCAGGAAATCCTAGGCGAACCATCATCAGCCAGCCACGAACCTTACTGCCACGAACCCAGCACCTTGACCGAACCTTCTTACAAGTTACGAACCCACGAGCACATGACCATGATGGTCGAACCTGTTGAAGGTGATAATGATCGTTGAACATTCACGGCTGAATGCAAAAGAATGGACCAGGCTGCTAATTCACGTAACCATGAAACTTTGTTGGTCCAACCTATACAATAAGCCCATTAACGTTTAACAGGCCCAGTTTATTCCATGCAGATTTGATTGAGCATGAACTTCGGCCCACCATGGGTAGCCCACACCCTACAATCGGCCCAAGAGCCTATAATCAGCCCTCTTTCACCTGGCCCAACCAGAAAACCCAACAGGCCCAACAGCCTCTAGTCGGCCCAGTTTCATTTCTGTAGCCCATTTGTTTAGTCCGGCCCAATGCCATTACGTGGCCCATGGTCTCGGCCCACACACATTTACTCGGCCCAATAGCACGCACTAAAGGACTATCTTTAAATTCAATTGGGCCTTTATAGATATGGTCCACTTGAATATTATTCGGCCCACACGATAATAAAACTAAAGTAACATGTTGGATTAATTAAGGGCAATATCTAAAAACATTAAGTTTCGCAAGAATTAGCATCATATTTATTTATTAACTATGAAACAAGTTATTCAAGATTTTTGCAAGTGAAAGGAGGTTATCAACTTTAAACAAGAATCCAAGGTTAATAGTTGTAAACTATAAGAATTCAAGAATATACTCATGCAAGGTCAAGCTCAACTTGAACAAGATAAGGGGTAACATAATTTGCAACCATGAAAACAAGGGCCGAATAAAGACCGCAAACCACTAGTGTTAGTCAACTTTAGGACTAACACGCATACGCGCACACTAAACAATTACACGCTATACTTATAATTCAAATGCAATGTGAATTCGATACAGGATTGTAAACCTTACATCAAGAACAAACAAAGAGCGTGCGTATTCTTGATTTTACTTAGTCAACCACTACAAACGCCAGGTGAGTTCATTTGTCCCTTTTCAAACTTATTTGTTTTACTTCGGGACTGAGAAGCATGTTAAACATTTTTACAAAATCATTGAAATGTTATTAAATGCTTTAAACATAAACTTGATTTTATGTTGAAACTTATTTGTGAAACGTAGTAATCATTGAAAAACAATAGACTTGAAACCATATGTTTGATGCTTATACTTGTGAAATTTTAAACTATAAACATGAGACTGGAGGTCTATACTTGTGAAACTATATACAATAAACATGAGACTGGAGGTCTATACTTGTGAAACTTTAAACTATAAACATGAGACTGGAGGTCTATACTTGTGAAACTATATACATTAAACATGAGACTGGAGGTCTATACTTGTAAAACTATATACAATAAACATGAGACTGGAGGTCTATACTTGTGAAACTATCTACAATAAACATGAGACTGGAGGTCTATACTTGTGAAACTTTAAACTATAAACATGAGACTGGAGGTCTATACTTGTGAAACTTTAGGAACTAACATAACACTTGATGCAAATTTATGGGATTCATGATGAAACAATGTGTGAAAACTTGAACTATATACATGAGGCTTACAATATAGATTTGAAGCCTAAACTTATTAAACTCTTATGATATAAACTCAATACTTAAACCTTGATCCAAATACATATGATATGAGCTAGGTGCTTAAACTATACACTTGAGGTTAACTTATAAACTCCTTGTTTATCTATATACAAAACCTAGGGCTTTGAAGATACTTTAAACAAACAATAATGCTTTACACAATTATTTCATAAAGGTAATCTTCTACACCTTTAATAAAGTACTAAATTACTTTACATTTACAATGATTTGCTTAAACTTAACTTGTAACTTATATGCTTTGAAATATTTATATATACTGGAAATGCTTGAAACACCTGGATGTTTCATACACGTGAAATGCTTGAAAATACGTGAACACTTATTATACTTAGAATACTTGGAACACGTGAATGCTTGATACATTTGGATACTTGAATACTTGAATGCATGATATACTTTGGATACATGAACACTTGAATACGTGAAGCATTGGAATGCTTAAACAAAAGACTGATTGACCGCCGCGTGTTGACCTGTGTGTCTACCCCTACTAGTCATCAATGAAACGATATGAATGCTTGAGACTCATATGCATAAACTTTTGGACATTGTAAGACAGACTGTTGACCGCCGCGTGTTGACCTGTGAGTCAACCCCTACTAGTCATCAGTGTTCTTCTTTGTCAGAGTCATGTAAGACAGACTGATTGGCCGCCGCGTGTTGACCTGTGTGTCAACCCCTACTAGTCAATCAGTGTTCTTCTTGATTCAACCATGGTTATGATAAGTGACTAGAATGATTGGGTTCTTCTAGTTGACTTTGTGTTAACTCGAAGGTTCCCTTATCATAACATGTCACAAGTCATATTTAGGATTATTATGGACCGATGTTGAATTCCTAAGGGTTTCAACTGTCCCAAATGGTACCTCTCTTACTTGATACTACTTTGTGCGTGTTGGAGGGTAGGTAAGACGCTTAATTATCATTAACAACAATGTCCTATACGGCTTAGTATGTGGTGGGACGGCGTCTGGGCGGGTCGTAGGCTCGACTCAGGGGTATGCCCTATATATAAGCATACCGAGTTGGATGATACAGGTGGTGTTAATGAGATTAAGGTCGTTACCTAGGGGGAAACATGAATACTCTTTGGGTCAATAACATAAACTTTTAAACATGATGCTTGATAAACTTATGTTGAAACTAATACATATGAACGCTATAGACTTGTAAACTTTGAAACAGTAAACTAGAGTAATGATGAAGAATGCATCGAATGGTAGGTAAAATTGCTTAATTATCATTAATAGCAATGTCCTATGCTGCTTAGTATGTGGTGGGACGGCGTCTGGGCGAGTCATAGGCTCGACTCAGGGGTATGCCCTATAAATAAGCATACCGATTTGGATGATACAGGTGTTATTAATGAGGTTAAGGTTTTACTAAAAAGAGTTGCAAAAGCTATTTTACAAATACTAAAACTACATGAACTCACCAACCATTGTGTTGACTTTGTTTTCTTACATGCTTTCTCAGGTGATGCACAGGATTAAGCTAAGAATCAGGATTGCATACTAGGATGACCAGTCATAGATCCTAGTTGACTTTTGAAGAAGCACATCTTTTGAGATCAATACAAATATCTCTTGATATCATTTACAGAAACAAGATAAACATATTTGATTCTTTTGGATATGTTTACTTAGTTAAATTACTAAACTTAGTCAAATGTAATTTAACTTTGTAATCCTAGTTAAATGTTATTATTGTGCTTTAGTTATTCTTATCATTGATGCTATGTAAACAATCTGATCATCACGATTATCACCCACGATATCGCACTCCGAGAACCTTCCACCCGACGGGGACTCCGATCCAACCCCGCCGGCTCGGGGTGTGACACTAGCTTAGTTAATTTAAGAGTAAATTGTCAAAATGGTCCATGTATTTAATTTGTTAGTATTTTACTATTGGTCTTTATGTTTCATAAATTACTTGTATAGTCTTAAGTTTTAAACATTTGTAACACATATAATTCTTATATGAGAGTGGTAATTTGGTGACCTAAATATTGTTTGAGACAATATGAGTAAGTTATGCTACCTATGAACCAAGAATGAAATGATAGCAAACCATATAGATCATTTCGATAAATTAATCTTAATTTAATTTCATAATTTTATACCATAATCATTATAAAAAGTGTTAGTTTTTTTTAACGACATTTGATCTCTACGTGTGAACTACTGATTTTCAGGCTACGTCACCAAGGTCTAGCTACCATGACCTCCGTTGAGACCCCGCCACCACCCCAAGAGGAAACCGCACAGAAAAACCTCCTGACATCTCAAGGACCCATATTTCGTTTTAGGAGAGATTTGAACACATGACCTTCCATTTGAAAAGCCAAGTGGTATCACTAGGACAAAGCCCATTTGGTATAAAAAGTGTTAGTTAAGTGTGTGTTTTTAACATTGGGTATTAACTAACATCTTAGAGAAACTTGCTTCATGTGTCATCTGTTGAGTGATGACATTTATATTTATTATCAATAAATTATATGATGGATTATGATCATATAATAACTCATTGATAGAGTAATAACCCAATAACTCTCATCTAATGGCTAATCAAAAAGTAAAATGCATAAGATTGTGACACGTATCATGATTCAATTTTTAATAATAAAGGGTATTTAAGACATTTAATCAAATTAATTTTTTATTCAAAGTTTACCCCATCTTTTTCTAAACATTCATAACTTTTATATATTATTTTATTTTTTTTTATAAAAATTGCACCATTAAACCCTTCTCATTTTTCTCTTTAATTCGTTTATAGTCTCGACTAGTTTTTTATAATTTTTTTTCGGATCCAAATATTTACATTAATGTAACAAGCATCAGCATACAAGTTTTTTTAATTTTTTTTTACAATAGTAAATTACATCACTGTAATTAAATGAATGATATAAGGTCATTTTAACACATTTGTTATATCATTGTAACAAAATAAAGTTACAACGTAACCAATATTTTACTTTACAACAACGCAAATCAAAATGTGTTACAACTCGTTACAAATTTAAGACAACTAAAGTTTTAGTTGACTTTTAACTAAAAATACATCACTGTGATTAACCAAATGATATAAGGTCATCTTAACACATTTGTTACATCACTGTAATATAATAAATGATACAAAGTAAACAAAATTTTACTTTACATCAACGTAATCAAAATGTGTTACAACTCGTTACAATTTGAAGACATAATAATTTCTAGATGATTTTTGAACTCAAAATTATTTTTTTATAAAAATTGCATCATTAAACTCGTCTCATTTTTCTCTTTAATTCGGTTATAGACTCGACTAGTTTTTTATAATTTTTTTCGAATCCCTATATTTACATCAATGTAACAAGCATCAGCATACAAATTTTTTTTTTTTGACAATAGTAAATTACATCACTGTAATTATATAAATGATATAAGGTCATTTTAACACATTTGTTATATCGTTGTAACAATATAAAAGTTACAACGTAACAAAGATTTTACTTTACAGCAACGTAAAGCAAAATGCGTTACAACTCATTACAAATTTAAGACAACGAAAATTTTAGTTGACTTTGAACTCAAAATACATCACTGTAATTAACCAAATGATATAACCAAAGGCTTATAGCCTAATGGTTACCCCCTTGACTTTCCTATGGGAGGTCTTGGGTTCGAATCCGGGCTGAGGCATATTCGCTGAAGCAATGTCAGGGGGTTTACCCAGTTGTGGGGTTCCTCCTGGGGTGGGCTTGGGCATACGCCCCAGAGCGTCAAATCCGAGGGACGGTTGAAATTCCGTCTTGGGTGTCGTTGTACCAAGCTGTTCAAAAAAAATTAACCAAATGATATAACGTCATCCTAATACATTTTTTACATCACTGTAATAAAATAAACGATACAACGTATGCAAAATTTTACTTTACATCAACGTAATCAAAATGTGTTACAACTCGTTACAAATTGAAGACATCATAATTTTTAGTTGATTTTTGAATTCAAATTTATTACAAGTTATTACATTAATGTAAACAGTCTTTTTATATATTGTAAATGAAATGTTTTTACAAGGACGAAGGATAATGAGGGCCTGGAGGGCCCCGACCCCTGCTGTTTTTCGGCTCAAAAGCATGTATGTAGTAGAATTTGGTCGGAAAATTTTTTATTAATAGAGTCCGGTCCCCTTGGTTTTTCTTCCAAAAAATTTTATATTAAGGGTCGCCCCCCTACACAAAAAATTTAAGCTTCGTCCATGTGTTTTTAAGTCATGTTACATTGATATAAATATAGGGATCCGAAAAAAATTATAAAAAAACTAGTCTAGACTATAACCGAATTAAAGAGAAAAATAAGGCGAGTTTAATGGTGCAATTTTTATAAAAAAATAAAATAGTATATAAAAGTTATGAATGTTTGAAAAAAAGGGTGACACAATAATGCATGGGATGACACAATAACATGTATGAATAACACAATGATCTTTAAATAAAGACATAATTACTTGTAAAAAAGACATAATGATGAGTATAACAATTTTGTACAACTTATGTGTCTTTTGTACGGGTCATTGTGTCTTTTGTACGGGTCATGATGTTGCAGAATACATAATGTTAAACAAGAATGACATAATGAGGAGTATGAATAACACAATAATATTTAAAAAATACACAATTACATGTAAGAAAAACACAAAAAGATAATTATACACTAACGTTTAAAAAAGACGCAATTACGATAATTAGACACAATGAGCTGAAATTTTTTTCATCTTTTATAAGAAATTTTTTTCATTTTTTATAACAAAATTATATTCATTTTAAAGATAAAAAAATGTTCGTTTTTTATAATATATTGTTTAAAAAAAATAATACCGTATGTAAAAGTTATTAACATTTAAAAAATATGGAGGGAAAATTGTTATGACTAAATTACCCTTTAACAACTTTTTTCTCTAAAATTTTAAATTTTTCATATTAAATTTGATCTCATGATATAATGGTCAATAATTTTTCTCAACCTTTTTGGAATTATGGAACTATTTAGTTGATATCAATCATACTTTGTAGTTAGATACTAATTAAAAAAATAATATTATCATGACATAAATACTTATTTATACCGCTTTCGTTAATAACCAATTATTTTTCACGTTAATTAGTTTTTCATTCTCTTCTATATAAAACAATAAATTAAGTCTATTAATTTACATAGGGCTTACTATTCTTAGAAGATGCCTTAATGGTCATAAATTCTTTTTGAGCCAATGAGCCTTACGAGTTTGTTTTCCGGTTCTCTTAACAACGGATAAATTATTGCATTGTTGCGGACGTTAAAGGAGAACAAAAAATCAAGTAGATTGAATTTCACATGCAAAAAAAAATGGTGAACAAGATAGTGATATTCAAAGAAAGTGTAAAGAAATAAGAACCAGTTCATGTTCAATTTAGAGTTCATGTTCAATTTAGAGTTCATGTTACAACTTATAAAGATAAAGTCAAAAGAAGATAGCATTCATTATAACAAAAAAAAAAGAAGCAAAGTTAAAAGACAAGGACTACACCATGTTAGTGATAAATATTTTGACACATTATGGTTAAAAACAAGATAAACAACCAAAGTGCAATTAAAGAAAAGTCTGAGAATTTTTAACACTTAATTCTCCTTTAGAATGAAAAATGTTAAAAGCATGAAGATGTAGAAAGCATGGGATTAAGAAATTAGAGGGAAATATTGATTTATAATTCCTTAACACATGTACAAAATTAAAAGGCTGTTTATGTAAATAGCTTAAAGTTTGTGTTTAAGTCAGTTATGTAGTACGTGTAAGTTTAAGAGCTCTTTCTTGTTAAGAACCCAAGCTAGAAACCGATTTAAGTGTCAAATATACCTTATGTGTGCAATGACGAAGGATTTCGAGGGGGGGCTATTTTTTTCGCTCCGTAGTGTAATTTTACGCGTTTTTCGTCCGGAAATTTAATACGTGCTGAGTTCGTCCCTAGATTTATGAGTTTGACCCTTGGTCCCCCAGTATTTCAAGCCAAGCTCCGTCACTGTATGCGTGCCATAAAAATCAACACCATCACGAAAGAACAGTACGATCATTGTGTTCGATTATTATAAGTTTAGTCTGTGATTTTCATTGTTAAGTTGTGTATTTCTAGAAGGATTCTGGGTAACAAAGAACCCTTGGAGGTCATGGGAACATGCAGCTTATCTTATCTGTTACTCTTTTTTGCATATTTCATTTCAAGAAACATGTAGCACAGTAGCAGCAGCTTCCCTATAAATGTGAGCTTTTCATTATTGTTAATCTTTCCCTTGTGAGTTTAATTAAATCCTAGAAATTAAATCTTGTTCTTGTTTTCGAATTAAATCTTAGAAAATCTTGTTCTTGTTTTCGATTCTCATCTTTATGTACCAAAACAGATGAATACCCAGATGCCCATATGATTACACAACAAATATTATAAGTTAATGAAAAAGTTGTTCAAAGTACATCTTTGTAGGTATCAATTATTGTTAATTATTATGCGATATGCATCATAATCGATATGATTGAATGATTGTGACACACTTTATGGACATAATTTAAACATTAATGGATCAAACATGTTAAAGTGTGAAGAACAGAAATGCACTTTAAGGGATGGCTTTAGTTGCTTAGATGATATAAACTAATTAAAGCAAATGACCATCCTACTTTAATTTACTATGCCTTCTAGCTGTTTAGCTTTACAAATTCTAGCAGAGTCCTCATTTGAACCAATGATTATAAAAATTTTAAAATCAAGGCTATTTAAAGTAATCTTGAAAAGCATGAAGTGTTTTATTCGTATTTTGAATTTAAAGTTGGAACTAGAACATTAGTTGTCATGCATATCTCAAAAGAAGTCCGTACTAAAAGTGATGGCCTCCTCTAGATATTCTAGCAATTAATTAATTTATTGGTCACAAGTCACAACTGGATTTTGATGAGTGTCTGAAGTGAGTTTTTATGTTTTGATCTTTAGTAAAAAAAATATTCTGTTTTAAATCTAAATAGAGGAGAATATAATAAACTTTGCCTATTTGATATATTGTGTTAACTGTTACTTTGTTTTTTAAAAGCTTTCGAGCAGCTCTTTCAACTGCCGCCTAATCCCCCTCAAGAACCGAGAGCCGCCCAGCCCCTGGACAGCCGGAGGGAGCTTGCTTATAGAAAGAAGATAGGCCGATCAAACAAAAAGAACGCGCAAAGGTCTCTCCGCTCCTAGTCACTAAGTAGTGCTATTCTGGGGGGCTGGACTCCAAGGTTATTTTAGGTTGTAATATTGATACAACATATTCAAGTGGTACAATTCACTTATACAATTATAAATGTGTTAAGTTTTGCTTTTGTTTATCTAGAATTAATCAACATAATGAAATAAAAAAAATGGTGAATCATAAAAGCGAGTATAGAGAAATTAAACTTAGCTTTGGTTTATATTGTGAAGATTTATTATCTAAACTTTTAAAACTTAGCTTTGGATCAATTCTTTTGATTCAACAAACAACACATGTCTAATGGTAATAGATGCAAATGGTCTATATAAATTACCAACACAATTACTAAAATAGAAAAATTCAAGATTTAAGTTTAAAAGTAAAAGAGTGAAATAAGAGTGCAAAATCAAAATTCAAGCAATTACTGATCAATTACTAATTACTACTTTAAAATTTTACAAGAGTAAAAGCAATTCTCAAACAACTGAAGAAACACCTCCTTTGTTTTCTCTTTCAATACTTTCAACATGAACAAATCACTTGAAGAACACCTCGTGAAACCAGTTGGAAACATGAATCAAATGATGAGACTTTGTTTCTTTTATTTTAATGAAGTGAGGTTGTGTTGTGTGAATAAAAATTGATAAACACAAAGTCAATCAAGATAGGTGGACCATTGGCGAAAATGAACTATGTATAAAAATAAACTTTTAAGGTGAAGCTCTAGAAATTAGGAGCCTAAAACAGTTGCTTTACTTGCTTTGTCTATACAATTGCCCCTAGTTCATCTAAAGTATATAAATGAACACGAACTATTAATCCTTATTCATGTTTGTTTTTAACACTTAACGTGTTCATAAATGATTCATGAACACTAACGAAACAAAAATTCTTGTTTATAGTTGTTCATTAAGGTATTGAACTAGTTTACAAATGGTTCGTCAATGTAAACAAAAATATATTATTATAATGTTAAATATTATACATAATCATTTTACATAAATATAAAATTAAATACTTGATATAAAAATAAAAAATATATAATTATCTTAAAAGAAACATAAGTTAGAAATAATAATCGTAATTAAAATTATTTTAAACTAGTATTTCAAATATCAAAGTTTCATATTAATATGTTTTTAACAAAATAGAAATTTCAAATGACTATATTTCTACTTTGAATGTTATGATAATAACCTAAAAATTAAAAAGATCAAGAATAAAAAACACATTAAACAAATAAACATAACAAATGAAGGTAGACGAACACTTTATCGAATGTTCATGAAAATAACAAACGCAAAATGTATTCATGTTCATGTATTCATATAACTAAAAGATATGATTGGAGTTTTTTTGTATGTTTGTTCATTTATTTGATGAAGCAACAAATGGTTCATGAATCGTTCATTGAACGCTCGATTTATTTACATCCCTAGTTTATCTAATTAACATAATAAACAAATGGACTTGTAAAATTCTAGACCTTTATTTATTTTCTCTCTTAAACTTTATATTTTTAGTTTTTTACATCCCTAGTTCATCTAACTAACATAATAATATATGTAGTTTTATTAATTAAATCAAATATTAACTCTGGCCACTTTTTAGCATTTATAACTTTATTTTTTCTATTAATGTTAATTTTATTTTTAACAAAATTCCAGATTATATATATATTTAAATTCCTTGTAATTAAAGACCAAAATTTGTGATTTTAAAGTTTTTAAAAAAATATTTAATTGGTTCAAATTTCTCTGTAATTATACGTATCTTTCTATTATAATAAACAAAAATATTTTTAGCCTACTTGTCACTTTTCATGCTTTTAATGACGCTTGTCATTTTTTTATAATCCTATTTAATTTTTTTAATTAATTAATTATATTATCTCTCCTATTAAATAATTATATTATCTTTTATATTAAATAATTATAATATTAAAGACTACTAATATTATTTGCCTTTTAATACTAGAAAATAGTTTTTGATAATTTAAAAATCAAATATTTTCATTGAAAAACTCATTTTAAAAACATCTTATAAAATATGAAATTTTCTAACAATCAATTTATTTAAAAATAAGAAATATTTAAAATTGGTATTTTAGAAAATAAAAGTTTTATAAACAAGTTTTCTTAATTTTTTTTATAAAATTACTATAAATCAAAGTTTTTAAACAATGAGAGTTTTATAACAAATGACGTTTCTTAAAACAAAATGTTTGAAAATTAATTCTTTTAAAAACCAAGAGTTATAAAATGATAGAAAAAATTAGATTTTTAGTTAATGTTTAATGATATTTTCAAATTGAGTTATTTAACTTTAATAATTATAGAAATTATACGTTATTTTCTTGATTTGTTTAACAATTAGGTTTTGATCGAAAACAACTGAAGTTTTAACATCAGTTAGTCTAAAGATCTTTATTGTTACAAATAAAAAAGATTAAGTATCATTTATTTACTTATTGAAAATTTTAATTATTGTTTTATTACTTAAAATACTTATTCATACGTAATTTAATCAATTTATATTAATTTATTATTTTATATTTTTTAATTTTTTATAATAATATATAATATATTATATTCAATCCGTGTATTACACGGGGTAATAACCTAGTTTACATCAAATTCATTCACTTTAGATTGTCTTTATTTGATTAAGAACAAATACTGAACATATTATCTTTATATTTATTTCAAGCGAAAGATATAAGAACACAACTAAAATTATCTTGAAAGTGGAATATTATTTTTATCTTAAAATCTAAACATTATTTTTTTATCATCATTTTATGATCGCATGAGATGCGTTAGACGATATAAATGTTTGTATAAAGAATTAAACACATTTTTTAATTAGTAACTTTAGATTTTGTAAAAACTTCTTAAAATCTCACAACCGCATCTATCATACTTAATAAATCAAAATAATTGAAGAACACTTATTATAAATTTAGCGTATCCTCACACTAATTTTCTTGTTTTTCTCTCCTAATAAATACACAACTTTAATAAATACTAATTATATAATTATATATTTTTATACCTTTTTTAATTAAAAAAAAGTTCTTAATATTAAAAAATATATTACATAATACCTTTTATAATTAAAAAGGATTTCTCAATATTGTAAAAAATATTTTAATATTAAAAACACGCTTTTAAAAAATCGGATTATTATAAAATATGAAAATTTTCCAATAATTTATAACTCATATTTTTTTTATAATTTATAAGTCATTATTATTAACTATTTATTTTTTTCTTTATCAACTTGTGTATGTAATAATAGATAACATCCTATAATTTTGTAAAAAATGACATTTTTAAAAAACAACTTTAAAATGAAATGTTTAAAAACCAAACTTTGAAAAAGGAATTTTTAAAATATAATATTATTATTTTATTTTATATGTAATGTTGATTATAGTTTAAATCAAAAAATCATTTGCAATTTTTAAATTTATATTATTAAATACTTAATAATTTTTATTCAACCCGAGTGATATTAACACTACTACATAACAAGGGATTTGCTTCCAGAATTATGGTTGCAAAATGGTGGCAATTGCTATTTTGAGACCAATTTGTTACCATATAGGCGGTGAGAAAATCCCTGGTGGCAAATGGCCTGTTGGCACGACTTTGCCACCATTTTATTTTTTGCTACCATAATGTAGCGACCAAAAAATGGTCAAAAATGTTGCTACCATTTTTCTTGCTACCATTTTGTCGGGATCTATAGCCATCATTTTCTCACCAATCTCATATATAAATATTATTATAGCTACCTCATCATTTGATTGCACATGACAAATCTCAGAACTTAAACTTATATAAATTTCAAAATAACCAAACATAATAAAATTCTAAACAAAATATCTCAAGTAATAGAAAAAGATCAAACATCAAACAAAATACAAATTATCCAAACATAATAAAAGTCTAAACAAGAATTAAAAGTATTTTATAGTCTATTTACGGATCAAGGTTTTCAACATATCTTCAATTTTTGACATCTGATTACTCATAGCTTCCTTCTCTGCCTTATGTTTTTTCCTTTTCAACCTCCAACTCAGCAATAATTCCATTTAATCTTTCTTTTTCTTCTTCTTTTTCCTTCAAAATCTTCTTAATAATCTCATTCAACTTTTTATTCTACAAAACAACCAATTAAAAATTATAAGGGTCAAATTCAGTTTAAGTTACAAATAAAATTCATAATAGGCCAAGTTCATTTGGTGAAGATGATGTTCGTAATGACATCGGTTCATATCTCACTAGAATACTTAAGTTATAAAACTAAGCAAATAATAACACCAATCAAAGTCTCATATGGAATCAAACTCTGGTATACTCTTGTGAGATTGTCTTGTGAGCATTCAACATTGTGTGAGGATACATAGGATGATAGGATGTAATATTCTGAGGGTGCAAGGGGCAGCTTATCACCACCATGGTCCTTACACAACCGCAATAGAACTAAAAATCTGTAATCTAAAAATCTGTATTTAGTATGGCCGTATGGAAGAACTCCTGAGAGATTAGACATTTTTGAATGGAATAGATCACATGTATTCTCTTCTATTTAACCACTTCATGTAATGTTCTTAAAACCCATTTTTTGTTTTATTTAATTTCTAGATGTCAACCATGGACAATAGCCCTGACCGGAGCATCATTTGTTGCTGGCAGCTGGCTAATATTGCACAATATCTTAGCCACTTCAATGGTGGTACATCTTTCTCTATTCTTACCCAAAGGTACAACCTTATGACCAAGAAAATTCAGTTGTCATAATGTGAGAGCATTTACAACCTATTCTTTATCCATATCCTTATAATTTAACTAAAAATCTCCATCTCTTGTATCTATATCAACTATTTTGTATATTATCATTTTTTCTAAAATTAAGTTTTCAATAAACTTTTATAGTAATTTGACTATCAAATTTCCGGCAATAAACTCGCCACGAACGCCGATTATTTATGGTTGGATCACGATTTTGTAGTTTACGCGAGTTATTTGTCAATGACGACAACTAGGGCTAAAGTTGATTTTGTGTGTGTGGGAACAAATACAAAAACCGTCCATGTTTTTAATTAGGAACAAATTTCACCTTTTTTTCTACCTTTTATTTTGATGATAAATTTTGGTGGCAGTTACCTAATTTTCTAGTAGTGTAACCTAGTAAAACTAATGTATATTACTCATCTTTCTACACATGAGAATATCTCTTGCATAAATTATTGTTGCATACAAACATTTCTCATAAATCACAATACCACTTGAAATAATATCTTACACATTTATATAAAATCCATATACAATAATAGATATTGTACAAGGGTATAAAATATATTAATATGTGTTAAACTGCATTTTGAAGCAATCAAAGGGTATAAAATAAATCTACCATTTATTTTAAACATAAAGTCAAATTTATCAGAAAATTAAACTAGATGCCAAATAATTTACCGGTTAGCTAGATTAATGATATATTATTTGATTGTTGCAAATGGTATTTCTAGTTAGCAATTCGTCCACATAACTTTTTTAAATATCATTTTGAAAATTTAATGAATGTGATGGACTTAATTGGGGGTAATGTACGTTGTATATATTAGATAGTTCCTATAAATATATTTTTTTGAACGGCGAATATCTCAATCGTGTGAGCCCATTGTTTACAGACCATGTCACCAATGTCTAGTTATCTGGACCTCCCATAAGCCACCACAACCATCCCAGGAGGAAACCCCACTGGAAAACCTCCTGACCCCCCTCAGACCTCTTTTTTCCTACGAGAATGATTTGAACCCAAGACCTCCCATGCAGGTTAGCCAAGACATGGGCGATATGTGCATGACAATTTTATTTTTTTTAAGATTTTGTCCTTTAATGCATGACATGTCGCATAACATGGCTATACCTTTCGTGATTTCATCCTTTTTGATACATGACATGGCCAAGGTGCAGATGACAAGGAGCCGTCGTGTATACTAGGGGTGTTTTGTCCCTAATCACCTACAAGTCTATACACATATTGTGATGTGTGGTTTAATAAAGTTGTCGCACTCCGACCGACGTCGGAATACGTCGAGACGTGAATTTAAATTTTCATTAGCTCATTATACTATCAATAAGTTTAAATAATTTAAAACATCATTATTAAAAGACAATATTAAAAGAATTAACTAGATACAATAAGGATTATCCTATGTCTCTATCGCACTCTTCACATAATCTGTTACATATCTAAAATAAAGTTTTTTAGTCAACTAGTTGTAGAGTTGGTGAGTATAATATACAATTTAAATAAATCTATAAAAAGTGATGCATTACAGTTAGTTTACATAGAATTTGAATCTAAGCACGTATAAACAAAAGTTTTGCATATAAAATGAATTTCAACAACAATGTCTCTCAAACAAGTGTTATTACATCTATATATTGCAAACAATGCATTACACATATTGTACCCAACTGACAATAGAATATGTTGAGGCATGATTTGTGACTAAAGTCATCTCCATTAGTAGGGTGATGGGCCTATTTGTAAAAGTGTTTTCAATTTCCACTCATTTTTGCTCATATTTAGATAAAAACCTTTTTTTTTAAAAAAAAAAGTTGTTATCACGTTGTGTATTTAAACAGGGAAAAAAGGCTAGTCCTATTGACACTGAACATGGCTGCTCCCCCCCCCCTCCCGGGAATCCCTCTCATCGCTAGAGCCTTTTCCCAGTGCATAAAACCCAAACGAGGAAGGCGTTTGTGGTTTATGGTCATGTTTTACATATTTATAAACATACTATTGAGTTTCTTAAACTGTGTTTGTGTGCATGTATGCAAATAAATATTTACACTTCATCTATTTTTCAGATTGGTTATCAACGTATTATTTTTTTTTTTCAAAAATCTTCCTTTACTGCAATAACTCAAGGGTTCTTGTGTGTGCTTACTCCTTGAATTGTCTTAACGTGTGATTGAATCCTTAACACACCATTTGACTTGAAAACTTATGGTTTGTTAATATGGGGCTAGCTAGCCCACTTGTTAAAGATTTTGTCTATACATGTATGATTACGGTTCAAACCCGTATAAAGTGTAATTTAATTTGAATTAGTTTCGGAGTTGAAATATGATAAATTTTTTTTTTTTTCTTTTTTTTTTTAAGAGAACTCTTGGATTAAAGTTGTTCTCGTAATGTTCAAGAGGCCATACACAAAATCCAATATACATAATTAAATAGAAGAAGAATTTAAAAAATGAAATTAGATCAAGACCCAAGAATAAACAAAATAAAGAAGTGTTTAGAGTAATGATCCCAATAATAAAATATGGCGTAGTTGATGCTGCTTTCTGACCAGTCCAATAAAGAACCAAATTAAAAGTTATAAAATGGGATTAGATTACAGCTTATTGATCTGATAGGTGGAACTTGAATAGAGTATTTATACCAATGTGGCATTTGCCTCAGCGATATTCTGGAGAAGTTTGGACTGAGAAGCCCAGGTTCGAATCTAATTAACGGGGGTGGAGTTTTCCGTAGTGTCCGGTTTCTTTGCATCTGGTGCATGCGTAAAGCGAGTTGGGCCCGGTAAAACGAGTACGTCACATGCACCTATGGGGCACGGACTTCAGTCTTACTAGCAAGAGAGGGCCTCGACCCAATCTTGATTGGTTGCTGTTAAAAAAAAGGAGTATTTATGAGTGTTAAACTGAGTCTATAATGGAATAAAAAAGAAATTACAGAGAAAATAAAGAAAGAAGAGAAAGAGAAATATATAATTTAATTTTGTGTTATTAAGTTCAAATAAACTAAAATAATTATATAGATTTAAAGTGTTTTCGAGTTAAAAATAAGATGAAAGAAAGTTATAAACTTGCCATTATATCCTTACCTTTAAATATGTAGTTTAAGTGACAGTGTTAAATGTTAAATGATAAAACCTTATATTTGTATTTTATTCATTTTCTCCAAATTAGTCCATATACAGGTAAAATTATTATATATTTTCCTTTCGATTTTTTTTTTATTTTCTTTCACATTATTGCTTTAAAAACTCAAAAACACATTTTTTTTCCAGTTTTTCTTTCACTCTCATTCATTTCTTTCACTAAAAAGGACTCTAGATAGAGACAATTAGGATTGGCTAATGGAGAATTAAGATAAAATACCAACACTACTTTTTATTTAATCTACTTAATTTTTTGTACAAAATTGCAAGGAATATTTGGAGATTTCCTTAAGAAAGAAGGCTCCCAAATACCACATATATTTTGTCCTTTTCCCTTTTCTATTTCTTTAATTTTTTTATAACTTTCCTCTATATTTTTTTTTTATATAAAATTAAGTTAGGCAACCTAAATTACATCCAATATCAAATAAAGGTTTTGATTGCATGCTTTTTGCCTAATGATTCCTCTTCAACTTCTATAAATTTGATCCCACACTTGATTGTCACATCACACAACCTTTAAACTCTAAGCATCTTAATTTTCCTTCCAAATCAACATTGAAAGGAACACCAAGACACAACATATTGCAGGCTTGTTTGCTATGGGAAGAAACAACTGGCCAAAGAAGACATCATTTGCCATTTTCAACATCTTCAAAACCAAAAAAACTGGAGATCATGAAGATACATGGGATGATTCTTTGAAGGCTTACAAAGTGTTTCCAAGTGATCAAGATGGGGTTCGTTGGGCCGTGGCTGAACCTGGAATCGATAAACGGGCGAGCGCGTATATTGACAGTATAACCAATAGGTGGAACCATGTTGATATTGAAGACTAATAACAACCATACTGAAGGAAGATTCTAAATTTGTTGTCAGCTGACCATGCATCTGTTTAAGTAGAATATGTACAATCATAATAAAAGGTATTGCTTACAGATATCTTGTAGCTTACCCGTATGTTTTCACCAGAATATGGTTTTTAAGTATTATATATCTCAGTTAACTACTATGTCGTACTTCTTGTAGATTGAATGGTGCTTTTTAATATGGTATTTCTTGCAAGATTAAATGCTTTGTTGGACCTTCTTGTATTTACTTCCTTGTGTGTGAATAACAAGCCGAATGTATCCCGGTGAAACAATATTTATAGCAATGTACAAGGCAAACTATAGCAGTGCTCGCAAGTGATTTATTGTTAAAATGAGAATAAGTGTAAAGTGATCGATATCAACGTTGATATTTTTCTATGAGAGAACCACATATGTCTCCTTTTAAACTTAAAAAATCACATATTTAATTTTCTTAAAGTATAAGTTTTAATGTATAATATATAAAACTCATCATGTATAATTTGAGGAAGAATGTAATTATGAAAGTTTAAAAGAAGATATATGAACTTGTCCCTTATTCGATCTATGGCTTTTAAAAGCGTAAAGGTTTTCGAATGTAAATTTTATTAGATGTTTTCTGGTTTGTGCGTTGTGACGAGAAACTTTTGAATGTCTAAACACAATTAAAAAAACCTGAAAGGACTATCACTCCAATATAAACCCTAAATCATTGTAAAAACGAGTGGTACTCTACCATAGTGGTGTTTCACGGTCTAGTTTATATGGATTTTATGTCAAACTGCAAACCAAGCAGTTGGCAACGATTTTAATTATTGAAAGCGAAAACAAACAATTGAAATAAAAACATAATCAAAGCAAACCGTTATTAATGGTTTGGTCTTGTTCCATTTCACGGTTTTCGGTTATTTGGGCTTTTATACAAACAAATGCATGAAAATACAACCATTGGTGGTCGTTTATATTGAACTTGAAGTTGAAAGCGATTGAAGGTGCTATCATTGATTGAAAGAGACCACGAGACAACAAGTGGAAGAAGGCAAGAAAACATCCATGAGTTTATTACACAAAAGTGATGAATCCATCTAAGATATTTTTTAACATTTAAACTTATTTTTTGTCAATTCATTTCAAACACGGGGAAAAAAGTATGTAATATATATTGATTCACATTAAAGTAGATTTTTTATTGGTTTATAATTAAAAACCAACTTTAATGTGTATGACATAATTTTTCTCAAAATTTAAAATAAGCGGCTAGGAATGAGTTTAAATGTTAGTACTTTAAAATTCGGTTATCATAGAATACAATCTCTGTATCAATGTATGATTTCAGTTTGATTTTTAAGAATGGTTTTGGTATAATCATAATCCATATAGTTCAGTAAGGCTTCAAACTTGTGAAGCCCGCCGATCAAATATTTATATAAAAAACTGACCGTGAAACCAAACCGATGACCAGTTTAGGTAATTTCACAATTTTAAACCGAACCATGAACACTCTTATCTTATCATAAAACATGTAACGTACTCACTACTCAATCCTAAAACAACCAAAAAAACCGAATAAAAAGAAAAGAAACTCACAAAATGATAAAAGGTCACTATTTCCATGACATGAGGTTTTCTTTCAGGTTTTATCATGAGATGATCCAAGTTCGAGTTTGACCCAAAACACCATAAATTGAGAAGGTTGAAATTCCCTCACAAGAAGGTTCGAACTTGATAACAGTGATGGACCAAACACTATTTGGGGGAAAAAAGATGAAGAAGCTTAATAACAAATATATATAAAATCGAGAAAAGTTAGTGGGTCGTCATTTCATTAGATTGGGATTAAAAGACACGCATCAAGTATACTCAGCCTCTCTATAGCCTAAGCTAGCTAAGTCCTAGAAAGTCCTCCTAGTCCTAGAGGTGGTAAAACCAGCTTTTTTGGAACCAGAACCGTTTCCGGTTCTAAACGGTTACGGTCAACAAAGTCAAGAATTGAACCGGTTCCACTTTTTTACCGGTTCCAACCAGTTTTTTGCCGGTTCCGGTTTTGGCCGGTTCCGGTTCGGGTTTGGCCCGTTTAAGGGTGAAACCGGTTCCGGTTCCAATATCTCTATCTCTGAAAACTCGGAACCACCTGTACCCACCGGTTCGGATACGACCAGTTCCGGTTCCGGGTCTGTTGGCCACCTCTAACTAGTCCCCTTTTCTTTCGATTCAAACCCTTTACGTCTAAATTGTTTGTAATTTACTCATGAGCACTTATAGGCTATAGATTTATGCTAATGCATATGCATGTCAGATGGCTTAAAAAATATTAATTGCAAAGTCGGTAAAAGAGATGATCAAACCTGTGATGGTTATGCTCGATTAACACTTGTTAAGATTCTTCGTTGATGATTAATTTCTACTGAAACGATGCTCTTTCCTTAAATCCTCTATCTTGTTCTTTTTTTCCTTTTTTTTTTCTCTAATAGTAGTGCTAATTTTCGTTCGATAGGTTAAAAATTTTTATACGTATTGATTTCGTTTGCTTTCAAAATTACCATCCATTTTCTAAAACTTACAAGTTTTGCCACTAAGAGACACAAAATCAAACAAGGGCTAAGAAGACAAAAACACATAACTTTTTTCCCCTCCTGTGTAACAAGTATCGCCAATTAAAAAAATTCAAAACTAAAATATATTTTTTCTTTCGGTGATGATATGTCGTCGCTAAAAAGTAAGACCAATTTTCTCAATTGACAGACGTATTATTTATTAACACGCGTCAAGAAAAAAAATAATAACCATTTGTAGCAACGACGAAGTCGTGGTCGATATAGCTTATTTTCAGCAATGACTTTTACTGTAGGTGTTACCACGACAAACGTCTAATTACGCCTTTTCTTGTAGTGAGGTTGGGTTCCACTTAATTCTTGAAGAACATTTATTTGCAAGTATTTTTTTTGTTAATAGTGAGGTTTGCGGTCTATAATAATACACACATCATAGAGATATTTTAAGATAATAGTACTTTTTTAAGAAAAAACAAACCTAATTTTTTTTTCGACTTTTGCTTCAAAAAGTTTGAGACGACCTTGCAGTTCCCATACCTATATCATGGTATCTTGTATAAACATACGATGTGGATTAATTCAATTTTCTTATGTGCTTTGTAATAAAATTTTTCCACAAATAACACATTCCAACCAATTACCAAACCCTTAAGATACATTGTATGAACTTTATGATCAATTAAATAACAAGCAAATCATCATGACCTCGGGTCTGTACTCCATTTGATTCGATCTCTTTTAGCCCAATGGTACCACAAGTGGTACGTTTTGAACTAATATAAAACTGACTCAGAACATCATTCACATTCCACACAGCAAATAAAGTTTGATCATATGGTGTATATATAATAACAAGTGTACCACAGAGTCATTATGGGAAGAAACAGCTGGCAAAAGAAACCCTCTTTCACCTTCCTCAACATGTTCAAACCCAAGAAAACTGGTGACCCAGATGACGATTATGTGAAAGCATACAAAGTCTTTTCAAGTGATCAAGATGGTATTCGTTGGGTTGCTGAACCGGGTATCGACAAACGGGCTGGGGCTTATATTGATAACATAACAAACCGATGGAACCATGTTGATATCGCCAACTGACTCGAGTTCTTATATCTGGTGCACTCCATCTCATTTTCATGTTTGTCATTTGTGTGTTTCCTGTAGATGTGTAAAACTACAATAAAAGGTTGTCTGCTTGCTGAGTTCATCATGTTTACTCATGACTATTGATGTGATTGTTCTATGGTAATAATAAGTTTTATATATGTTGAATATTGTTTTTGTGTAAATATGGATGGATTGGTTTTTACTTGGATTGGAATATTGGTTACACAAATTATGGATCCAAACCATTTAAATTAAATGAACTCTAGATATGAATAAAAACTAAACTACAATTTTTGACTTGCTCAAGATTTTGGTTTTCTTGGTACGCACTGAAAAAAATAGTCTATACCGACAACATCTATAGCGACGACACATGTTGTCGGAAACAAGCTTAGATACCTAACACAACAGCTCTTGCCTTAATTTCATGATCTAATCTTTACTTACTAAAACGTCACCTAATGTTGATGAGTTCTAAGTTTTTTTTTTATAAATGGTTTAAACATTTTCTTTTCAAGGTATAAATTTGTTTATACAACTTCAAAGTCACAGCATTTGAACAATCTAACACGTTCAAAAAACAAATTCTTTGATATGCAATTCCTAACAAAGCACTATAGTCATTAGAGGCTATGTTAACATCTAAAGTAGTCATCACCACTTAATTCCATTAGGTCCCAATCATATAGCCATTTGATACAACCACTCGTCACACACAAACTAGGCCAATAAAGAATACACAAGCTAGCGATACAACCATTGGTCACATACAAACTAGGTCACAATAGAATACACAAGCTCGCGATACAGCCACCGGTCACACACAAACTAGCCACTACAAAATTCACTAGTTATGAATATCACCGTTGGTCACATTCATACTAGCTAAACTAATATACGCTAGTTAGGAATACAATTATTTGTAACACATAGACATACCACTACAAGATAATCTAGTTAGCAATATAGCCATTGCAGTAAATGCTAGCTAGCAATACAACCAATAGTCACATACAAGCCAGCCATTATAGTATACACCAAGTTAAATAGTAATAAGGTATTGATTTCATGAATAAAAGAGTTACATGATACAAACTTATATAGACAACAATGTTACACTTAGGTACCCTACAATATACAAATATATATGTATTATCTAACATCCCCCCGCAAGCTGAGCGGTGGTGGACCAATACGAAGCATTTGGCAAAAAACGTTGAATTGTGAACTTGGAAGACTTTTGGTAAAAATATCAGCCACCTGAAGCTTGGATGGAACAAATTTAGTAGCTAATTTGCCTGCAGCCACCAATTCTCTTTAGAAGTGATAGTCAAGGTCAATGTGTTTGGCCCGTTTATGTGAGACAGTATTCTGGGTAAGAAAAATAGCACTTTGATTCTCACATAGAATAGTTGGTCTGTCCGAAGGTAAGGCATGAAGTTCCTGAAGAAGATGAGTTAACCAAACAATTTCAGCAGCAGTGTTGGCCATGGCTCGGTATTCAGACTCACAACTAGATCTAGCAACAGTTGGTTGCTTTTTAGCACTCCAAGAAATGAGATTGCCCCCCAAAAATATAGAATATCCATAAGTAGACTGGAGAGTTTCCAAGCAGCGAGCCCAATCAGCATCAGAGTAGCCGAGCAAGGATGTGTGAGTGGGACGACTGTAGTGTAATCCAAACGCAAGTGTTCCCTTAAGATAGCGAAGAATTCTTTTAACTTCTTGAAAATGAGCAATAGTTGGAGCATGACTTGGTTCATAGCATAAGCGATATTAGGTCTCGTGATCGTCAAGTATTGGAGAGCACCTACTATGGAACGATAATGAGTAGCATCTGGAAACAAGTCACCTGAAGAAACAAAAGAAACATTGGTGCTTAAGGGTGTTGGAGCAGGTTTTGCATCCAACATCTTAGCACGCGTTAAAATATCCAAAGTATATTTAGACGGGTTCAAAAAAATAATGAATTGGATTTGATCAATTTTGTGAATGCTCTTTGATGTGAAAGAAGCAACCGTATTCTGTTTTGTATGTATTTCATCGAGATATAGAAAACCAGAAAAACTAAATTACTGAATATTTATGTTGATATCTTCACGGCTAAATATAAAAGCCATATCTTCTTTTTGTTGAGCCCATTTTCCATTTAAGCCCATTATTTTATATTAAGCCTTAACATAAATATAAAACTCAAATAATATTAATGTTAAATGAGCGCGCATTTTGCGTTTTTTAACTTGATTAATCATTAATATTATTATATTGATCGACAAGGTGCGTTTGATTCCACCTTGTTTACATCTATGCTTCTGTCAGTACAAAATACTCCGCCTAAATCCTTCTTCACGATTAGATCTCGTTCCATATCTCATTTCTGATTTGGGTTTTCTTAGATCAGACGATTGTTTATGGTTCATTTTCCTTCATTATCATTCTAAAGATGAAATGTAATAAAGATCGATATGCTTCAGTCTCGATGATGTTTCTTTTTGACTTGTAGATGGATTTCGGTTGCGATTTTCTTAGATCAGATGGTATGTCATCGTGTGTTTTCCTCAAATGAGTTCTAGTATTGTTGATCAGATGGATTCAATATTTACTTGCTAGAATTTCGCAGGTTTCATAACTGAAATTTAATTGTTTCAAACTGCCTCATAAATTAGATTTACACGGCTGAGATTTAATCTCAACTATTTTAAACGGACTGGATCCTTCTCGGGGGAGTTATATAGACCGGCGTCTATAAATTTTAACATTGACATTCAAATTTGTTAAGCTTTTAATTTGATCACACAACTTTTTATGTGAATTTTAATTTTTGTTTTGTTATTTGGTGCGCTATGAGTTTTTTAATGTTTTGTTATGGGTGACTACAAATAAGCAAAAAAATGGTTTCCAAAGCTAAAACAATTATAAAATTGGTTAAAAAAACCGATTATATCGATTTATAGAACAAATTCTAAGC
Organism: Mikania micrantha; assembly: GCA_009363875.1. Lineage (NCBI taxonomy): Eukaryota > Viridiplantae > Streptophyta > Magnoliopsida > Asterales > Asteraceae > Mikania > Mikania micrantha. The sequence continues at coordinate 6,633 of SZYD01000774.1, read as the reverse complement.
ATAAATCAGGTACCGATTATTGATTTAAATGCAAGAACCGGTTATTCTAACATGTTTTTACAGGTTAACTGGTTTAGTTAAAGTTAAAAAAAATGCAGTTAATAATCCATTAACCATCCGGAAAATTGCCTCAAGGCCCTCAACTGGTTAAGGCTCACCTTCCGAAAGTGGAGGTCTTGGGTTCAAACCTTGTTCAGTGCAATTTAATGGATATCCAGGTGAAGGAATGAATCAGGGCTTTAATCCTGGGTTCGAACCTAATGGGGGCAAGGTTTACGGATTCCATCCGGTTCCTCGCATCTGGGGCCACACGTGTCTCAAGGTCGGAGATCGAGGAATCGATCTTAGTTATCAATCGTCAGGATAACTGAAGGTAACACGACGAGACAGTTTAACTGCCACTCAAAAAAATAATCCATTAACCAGTCCGGTAGTTTGATCGGTCAGGATTTTAAGGTTTGAAAATTTTATTATTAACCGAAGCGGTAAACCTATTGGGATAGCGTTGACCGTTGACTCCCAAACCAATTAACCATCAGTTAGGCCCTGTTTGGTAGCCTCTTAATCCCATTCAGAGGCTGCCTCTTAATCCCATTCAGAGGCTGCCTCTTAATGGTTCATAGCATCTGAATGGTTAAAAAGTATCCTTAAGTCTAAATGGTTAAGAGGTTGGTAATGGTTCATAACCTCTGAATAGTTAAGAGGTAACCCTAAGTCTGAATGGTTAAGAGGTTACGAACCATTCAGAGGTAACCTCTTAATGCCATTCAGATGCAAACAAACAACCCCTTAGCCTATATGTGCACTTCTATTGATGATATTCGGTATTTATTGTGTTTTTAATAGTTGTGTCTTTTTTTTTTTAATGGCGAAGGTCTCAATCGTGTGAATCCACTGTTTCCAGTGCATGTCATCAAGATCTAGTTACTTAAACCTCCCATGAGCCACCAAAACCACCCCAGAAGGAAACCTTACTGAGAAAACCCCCTGACCCCCTTCAAACCCCTTTTTCGTTGCGGGAGGGATTTGAACCCAAGACCTCACATTTGAAAGAATCTTGGGGTACCATTGAGGCAATGCCTCATTGATTTCAATAATTGTATCTTAATTAGCGTTTTTGTGATAGCTGGTATTTTAATTTTTAAGGTCTCATCAAATTGATAGTTGTTACGACGTATTTTTGTGTAGACATTTTGTTATTCAGGCTCATTGTTAAGTTCACAGCGTAACAAGCATGCAAACTTCTATAGTTATGTATAAAACCAAAGAAAATTATTAATAATCCTAGAAATGAGTATAACAATAAAAAATGGTGAACGTTACCATTAGGCATCCCTCACCGACCGGTCTCACGGCCAACATGAGGAAGGTAAATCGCGTGACACATGGAAATTGGGTATTGCCGAGTATAACATGAGTATAACAAGAAGAATTTAAAGGTGTATCATACAAATAATATTCACATTCATTATCTTTCCTGTTTATAATTACAATACAAACACATAATCAAACAATAAGTTGGACTATAACGAAAAGAATAAGACGAACCTATACAAAGACAAAAACCAAAGGCAAAACCCCCAACTATCACACACACCACAATAAAGTATGCATCCTAAAACAAATTCAAGCCAGTTACATTACCACAAAACATGAACAAATAACAACCACCCACCCAAAAAATTAAAAAAAAAATATTAATAAAAAATACTCAAAAAACAAATACTTTTACCAATTTATGATCTTGATCTTGATGTTCATTCCAGATCAAGCCTTCTCATCTTCCTTAGATTCAGGAGTCTTGGTGGCGGTGGCGGTGGTGTTTTTCCCGGTGAATGCTTTCTTTGCTTTTATGAAAGATTTCTTAACCTTTCCCATGAGGCTATTGGATTGCTTTGGGGTGGTTTTTTCTTCTTCTTTAGGAGTAGACTCTTTTGATTTGGTTTCTTCCACTGTTTTCTCTTCTTTTGATTCAGTTTTCACAGGTTCCAGTGCAGGTTTTTCAGGATCAATGGTTTCATTAACTGCTCCATTTTCTTTGGCTTCCTTTGTTTCTTCTTCTGCCACTTCCTTTTTCACATCCGCTTCGCGTTCTTCGATCTTCAAACCTTCATCTTCTTTAACTGTAGGCTTTTCTTCAATGGTTTCATTGGCACATTCTTCTTTTTTGTCTTCTGTCTCAACCTGTTTTTCTGTTACATCAATGTGATCAAGAGAGACCGCTTGTTTTTCTTCAACAACAGTTGGTTCATCTTCTTTCTTGTCTTTGATATCATCATGTTTTTCTTTTGCAGCAATCTCATCCAAGGGACAGCTTCTTTTTCTTCAACAACAGTTGGTTCATCTTCTTTCTTGTCCTCCGTCTCGGCCTGTTTTTCTATTACAGCAATCTCATCCAAAGGGACAACTTGTTTTTCATCAACAACAGTTGTTCATCTTCTTTCTTGTCTTTGATCTCATCATGTTTTTCTGTTGCAGCAATCTCATCCAAAGGGATCGCTTGTTTTTCTTCAACAATGACAATTGGTTCATCTTCTTTCTTGTCTTTGATCTCATCATGTTTGTCTGTTGCAGCAATCTCATCCAAAGGGATTGCTTGTTTTTCTTCAACAACAACAGTTGGTTCATCTTCTTTCTTGTCTTTGATCTCTTCATGTGTTTCTGTTGCAGCAATCTCATCCGAAGGGACCGAATGCTCTTTTTCTACTTCAGTTTGTTCATCTTCTTTCTTTTGTTCAAGCTCAGCCTGTTTCTCCAGTACAGCAATCTCATCCAAAGGGACCGATTGTTCTTTTTCGTCTTCAATCTGTTCATCTTCTTTCTTTTGTTCAATCTCAGCCTGTTTCTCTATTACAGCAATCTCATCCAAAGGGGCCACCTGCTTTTCTTCATCTTCTTTCTTTCCAGCAATATCAGCCATTGTTTCTGCAATTTCTTCTTTCTTTTCAGCAACAATTTCTTCATTCTTTTCAGTGGAAATAGCTTCAACCACTGATGGGGTCTCATCTTCCTTCTTCTCTTTAGTATCTATATCATCAGTCTTAGTTTCTTCTGATTCAACTAAAGTAACCTCAACTGTTTCAGTTTTCTTTTCATCTGCAGGTGATTTGGTTTCATTATCCAGAGCCATTACTTCAGTTTTCAGGGTTTCTTCTTCAACTTTCACACATTCAGTTTCCTTTGTTTCTGCTTCAACTACTGGTAATTCAGTTGTGGGTGCTTCTTGGTCCTCATGTTTCTTCACTTGTTCAATATCTGCAGGTTCAGGTATCTTTTCCTTGATCGTTTCTTCAGTTACACATGGTGTTTCCTCGACACTTTGGGTAGCTTTAGTTTCATGGATCTCTTCTTTTACTTCCTGCAATACATTTGATGTTCATGATCTTCAAAATCTGTACTGTTTGTTGTATATTTCTTATTATTATTCGGTTTGTTATAATTTGGGAGAAGGGATTCAAAGACAAGGGTAATTTGTTGTATAAAAAAGGTGCAAAATTAAAAAATTAGACAAATAAAATTACTAAAATGATGTTTTTTTATTTAATTTGTAAAAAATAAAATGATAAATTTGTTGTTTTAATGGGTTTGGAAAACTAAGTTAAAACATTTGTGTAGTATTGGACCACAATGCTAATTCCAATAATAATTCATTAATTCATTATATATATATAAATATTTTAACGGCTAACGAATACATGTCATTCAGGTAAACTCAATGACGAAAGACCTTCCACGACTACGAAACGCGTTGACCCAGCCCGCCTACCATTCCAAAGTAAACCCACCGTCCAAAGACCACTGTGGTAAAACCTTAGTCCCACCTTAAAACATATTGTTTCAAGTGAGATCAAGCTTATGCATGACCTTCATATTGAAAAACTATGTGTTTGCCTCAAACCAATTGATCTAGGTTTACGGGGCAATGCATTAATATTGGCCTATTGGGATCAAACTAGTAAATTTGGAATGTTATTAAGTATTCACTTTTCAAATATGATGATCCAATACAAATTTGTAATTCAATATTAAAAATAACTTTTTAATGTACATATTTATTTATTTATTTATTATAAAGTCCTCTAGAATATATATTTAATGATGTTTGATTTAGTGAGATTTTTGTCCTCCGTTGCCCCTTGTTGACTCCTAAATTAAATGACCTCTTATCTTATCTATATTTATGATAAAGAAAATCCAAAAATCCAAATAAGTTAGAGCGATTCTAGTTTCTTCTATTACATATAAACCAGATCCATCAAGAGTCATAAATTAAATCACAATTTGTAATTTGTTTTACTAAACAAGAAATTTACACACAAATTTAAACTAAACCCAACAAGATCAATCTTATCAAATACACATCATCAAGAACACAAACAAGAAAACATGGATTACGAATCTTAATTTAAATTTGTAATTTTTTGTCATGGGAATAAAGATTGAAAGAACTTACTTTTGTTTAAGTCACAAGATATCCATAAATAAGCATATGGTCGATATATATTGATCAAGATCAATCATATCAAATACATGTAAATATTAACGAGAACACAAGAAAAAACATGGATTACGAATCTTAATTTGAATTTGTACCTTTTTTTATCATGGGATAAAGATTGAAAGAACTCAGGTTTGATGAAGATCAATAAGCATATAGTTAATATATATCGATCAAGATCAATCATATCAAACACACGTCAATACTAACAATAACACAAACAAGAAAGGCGAGATTATTGATGGGGATTTGAGTTTGTACCTCATGGATAACAGGATGATCGGACTCAGTAGCCATAAAAGATGATAGTTTGGGTTTGGTGAATGAAGAAAGAAAGAATAAGAAAAGGGAATGATAGTTGTCAAAAAAAAAAAAAATGAAAATGAGTGAGGGAATGTATGTGTGAAGAAGAACCACAAATATAATGGGTTTAAAAGGAAAGCTTTTTATGGGGGAGTGACTGGCATTCACATGATGGTTATCTGTCAATTATGGGTGAGTTGGAGTCCTTAGAATTAATAATATAAAGTTGGGGGAAAAGATATAAATAATGAGATGTAGTTGTCAAAGGCAAAGTGACAAGCTTTTCTAGGGACCATTTCATTTAACGGCTTTATTTCTTTTGTTTGTCTACTAGCTAGTCACCAACAAATTATTTCATATTTCATCTAAACTAAATTGAGTTATGCATAATATTCGATTATAATATATTAAAAAAAAGTATGATATAATTATTATTATATTAGCTATAAAATTTAATTGAACAAAATTGTCTTTAATAAATTTAACTTATATCATTCAATATAAAAAATAGTAATAATGATAAATGCAATAAATTAATTATATTAATATATATTTATTGTATTTTATAAAGATTTTATTTAAACTTAAAATCTATATTATATTTCACCAATTAATTATTTAGGTACTTTACAGATGTTTGTGTTATGTATTAAGGCTGGAGTAAAAAGGTGGCAAACCTTTGAAAGTAAAGAAATGAATCTTAATCATAAAATCATCGTGACTTAGATTAACACAATGGCATAATACTAAATTGTTGTACATTATAAATCATCAAGAGTAATAGAATTGGAATATTCAACCAAAAAACATGCACATGCGAGTCACATGTCATCTACTTCAATTTTTTAAGTTTTTACAAATCATGATTTTTTTTTAAACATAACATAAAATCATGCATTTTTAATTTTTTTTACAATGAGTATGGTCTTGCTCTGATTTCTTTTTTTTTTCTCCCCAAAAAGACCTTTTTTAAAAAGACATGAACAAGATGTTTTCAACAAATTGTGTTAGTTCTTGTGCCAACAAAACATTATGAAATTATAGCTTTTTTTTCAACATGACTGCGCCTTTTAATTTTCATCATGAATTCATGACGTTTTCTGATTTTCAACATAGGTGTTTTCCCCATTTGAAAAATCTCTCTCTTGTATGCACGTATGTATGTATCTATTCTAATGAATAAAGGTTTTTAAAGACACATGTCATGTTCCTATAACCTCCTTAATTTTGTTTTTCCATGATCTCTCTTATTAAATACATGTTTTGAATTAAGAAAAAAAGATTTTTTAATACATTAAAAATATATTACTATCAAAAAACCCACTTTTAAAAAAAAAAAATTATTATAAAATATTGAATTTTCAAAAAAAAATTAAAATAAATTCTAAGAAACAAAATTGAAAAACTACAGTGTTTAAAAAAATAATATAATTATTTTATTAAAAAATTATCTTATATTGTTTAAATTTTTTATGATAATTATTTATATTATATGTTTTATCCGTGTAATACACGTGGTATTAACCTAATTTATGTATATATGCATGTATGTAGGAGAGAGAGGGAGAGAAGAACAAGAATCAAATAAAAGTTTTCATATTAAAAATAGCCTAAAAATACCTATTAAACTAATCAAATAATTTCTTTCATGTTTATTTAGTTTTTATCCAAAAGAACGTTTTCAAATTAATATAAATATTTTGTATTTATGAAATCTATGTAGTATTTAACCAATTTCCCTTTTCTTAATTTCTCCCAAATCTCCCACCAATTTACACGATTTATGTTGGTGTATCTTCATCGTTCCACAATTTTTATTTATTTATTTACTA